>JALHBU010000081.1:0-33570 GCA_024340005.1 Tolypocladium tropicale | reverse complement strand
AAAAAAAAAAAAAAAAAACACACCCGAGCCGACGCAGCGTCAACCAGCGCCATGTCGGGATTCATCAACCTCATCATCCGGGGCGTGGCCCTCCTGTGGACCATCCTCATCACGGCGCTCATCGGCAACGTCATTGCCAACAACGTCTTCGCCGCCACGTCGGCCACGGCCGCCATCAACTTCACCATGTTCGTCGCCGCCCTGTCGTGGGTCATCTGCCTCTACGCCATCGCCGCCACGCTCTTCTCGGCCCTCGCCATCCCCATAATCCTGCTGCCGCTCGACATCCTCGGCATCCTCTTCACCCTCATCAGCGCCATCGTCCTGTCGGCCAAGCTGCGCGCCGTCAACTGCGGCAACATCATCAACGACAACCTGCCCAGCAACTGGATCGGCTTCGGCTCCTTTGACGACGAGAAGCGCTGCCGCGAGATCCAGGCCAGCACCGTCTTCATGTGGTTCCTCTGGGTCTGCTTCTGCGCCGGCCTCTTCTTCACCGTCAGGGAAAATCGCCACGGCTTCGGCGGTTCCATGCGTTCCTCGAGGCCTAACATGTCCCAGGTCGGCGTATGATGGCCGGCCGCAAGGCAAGACGAGGGCGCCCCGTCCGGCGTCGCAGAGGTTGGCAGGCGCTCTCTCTCGCGGACGGTCGCACTCAAAAATTTGAGCAGTTTACGGGCCTGGTGCTCGCACATGCGTGCCTGCTCTCGTACTGTGAGGTAATATCCGGCCAGAGGGGGCCGCTGTTTGGAGAGTTACATCCCGGCAAGTCGTCTAGGGATGGAGTCAGGGGCGGCGTGCCGTTTTCGACATCTGGGACTAATGTCATTGTGTATTCCAAAGAGCTAATAATTGTTATGACTGTCACGGGTTCAAGGCCAGGGAAAGGGGGCCATGGTTGCAAAATTCATATTAATGTACTTTGTTCATTGACGTTTCATCTTTGGCGTTCCCAGTCGTCGCCTGGTTTCCGTAGCCCCGTCGTTACGCAACTCGGGTGCTTGCGCGGACCGCCATGTCCGCATTCTACTATGTTGCACAAGAAAGCTGCCGATACATCGAGGCAAGATTGTGACCCCACGGCTCCGGCTTGGCCGTCGTGTAACCAACCGCAGCAACTCTCTGCTCCCGTCATGGCTGTATATCCAAAGCTAAATGATGCTGCCCACACCAGAGGCAGTCCTATAACGTTGCGGCGGTTTCCACCACTCCAGCCGCCTTGAATGTCTTCTTGCTCGTCCACCGTACTTCGACGTTGTGCATCCATTCCATGTATCGAGACCAACCTGTTGCGCAGGCCGCAGTCAGCCAGCAGTTCGCCGTCACAAGTTACGTAGGGAGCTTACTCCAGAAAGCAAACTTGCGACCAAAGTATTTACCTATCCAAGGCACAATCATCATGGTGAGGATGAGCTGCAATTGCTCCAGGCTGCGCTCCCACTCGGCTTGCGCCTCCGAGTCGGCGTCCGAATAGACGTCGCTCGTGGAGCTTGACGGGAGGGAGTCGACCTCGTCCTTTTCATCGGACAAGGCCAGGTCCTGCAGGTCGACGAGAGACTCGGCGGCGGCCATGTTGGATTCGGCGCTGTCGAGGTGGGAAGCTGGGGAGAGGGGTCTCCCTCGTCCGCGTCGGATGGGCGTCGGAGAGCGATCCGGGTCGTCCGAGCGTGGATCGACGAGGAGCTGCCGTGCCGGGGGGATCCCAGACTCGCCAGACGTGTGCACTCTCCTGGGATGATGTCGCCGTCTCGAAGTCCGCCTTGCAGCATTCACAAGCGGGTCCTTGGTTCGTCGTCGTCGTCGTAGCTGATGACGGTCCTGGACCGCTGGGCACTCCTCCGATGGAGCTCCGCTGCGCCGAGTGGTAGGGTCCGTGATTGGCCGTCGCTCCAGGGCGGAGATTCACGTGATATCGGGCGTGACACTAGCTCGGATGGAGTCACAGGTAGAGCCGCTGCGTTACATGACGCTCGGCTGACGCATCGTCGGCATCCTCATCAACTTCTTTTTAAAAGCCCCAAAGCGCCTCTTCTTCAAGCTCAAAACTGCGGCAGCTCATCCTGCGCTACCAGGTGCACGGTTTATACGAAGTCAGTCTCGAGTTGAGCGGGAAATTGCCGGCAGCCATCGCACACGCGAGCATCCAAGCAAGCAATCGCGCATATCACTCACAGCCACAAGAGCACCACCGCCCGAAGAAGCAGGCAGAAAAGTACCGACGGGCGCGACACGACCAAGCCAGACTCATCCGCAGCCAGCGTCACACCCAGCAACCATGGAGAACCAAGTGAGTCCATCCTAGCCCTGTTGTCTCTCAGCCTGCCATGGTGCCCCCCGGAGCCAATCCAGCCTGCCCCTCGTGCCCCTCCATAAGCTGGTGCTTGCTGGATAGCGAGCACAAGCCAGCACAAAATACTTGCACAAGTCAATTTTACCCCACTTTCGCTGGCCCGTCCATTTTCCGCCTGCACATCCATCCCACTCCCTTCCTCACCACCACACCAAATATATCCTCGTCGCAGCCAAACGTCTCCTTTGAGTCACACACACCACGTCTTGCCACAACCCTACGTCGCCTGCTCAACAGCTGCGCCTCCGCCCCCGTCCGTACGGCTCTTCTCCGCGTCCGCCTGCCCTGGTGCATCCGCGTTTCGTGTCGCTGACGAATTTCTTTTTTTCTCCAGGCGCAGCATCCGCCGGTCGAACGAAAGCCTTCTCGCAAATCCGTTGCCTTTACCGACGAGCGATTAGTTGTCGACGCCGACGGCTCCGTTACCATGGTGAACGCCGCCGACGAGTCCCGGGAGACGGCCCAGTCGCACACCTCCCGTACGCCGCCGCTGACCGCCGCCCTTGGTTCCTTTGCTGACGACGCCTCCGAAGCCGCCGCCGCTGCCGAAGCGGTCCCTGCCGAGGATGGCGGCCTGGATCTTTCCCTCCTGAAGAAGAAGAAGAAGAAGGTCAAGAAGGCCGAGGGCGAGGATGGCGCCGATGATGGCGCCGCCCCGGCCGAGGATGGCGGCCTCGACCTGTCCATGAAGAAGAAGAAGAAGAAGAAGGTCAAGGAGGCCACCGCCGAGGAGGACGACTTCGCCGCCAAGCTCAAGCAGCTCGAGGTCAAGGACACCGACGAGGCCCCCGAGGCTGAGCAGGAGGAGCAAGGCGACATGGACGCCGGCACCGGCATCTGGGCCCACGACGAGACCAAGGCCATCTCCTACACCAGCCTCCTCCAGCGCTTCTTCAGCCAGCTGTCGCAGAAGAACCCTGACCACGCCCTCAGCGGAACCAAGAGCTACAAGATTCCGCCCCCTCAGTGCATGCGCGAAGGCAACAGGAAAACCGTCTTCGCCAACATTGCCGATATCTGCAAGCGCATGAAGCGAACGGAGGAGCATCTCACGGCCTACCTCTTTGCCGAGTTGGGTACCAACGGCTCCGTTGACGGAAGCAGGAGACTGGTCATCAAGGGTCGCTTCCAGCAAAAACAGATCGAGAACATGGTGCGCAAGTACATCAGTAAGCCGTGCACACTCCCCGCTGCAAATGTCTTTCCGTCGCTGACCCAGAGCTCCCCAGTCGAGTACGTTACGTGCAAGACGTGCAAGTCCCCCGATACCGAGCTCAACAAGGGCGAGAACCGTCTGTATTTCATCACCTGCAACAACTGCGGATCCCGACGAAGTGTCACGGCCATCAAGACTGGTTTCTCCGCCCAGGTCGGCAAGAGAAGAAAGATGCAGGGTTAAGCCCCTCGGCTGCGTTTTGTTTGGGGTGCATGGGGACACTTCTCCGCGCCTATTTCCTGTACATCTCACGTCCTTTTTCCGCGCTGCTGCTCTCGCATGGCTGTGCCTCTTGCCGCTCGGTTAGTTTGGAGACATCTGTCCGTCCTGCGGCCCGAGGAGGAGGGAAAACGAGTATTGCGCTGGATGAGGAGGATAGGCGCCGTGGGCAGCATCCGACATGGCGCGCTGGTGGTTGGGATCAAAAGCCCGGGAGTTGCGCTCCGTCGCCCCCCTCGCGAAATTGAGCTTGGCGTACGGAGGGTGATTGCTCTGTAGATAACGCCGGAATAATGACGTTTGACGCCATTTATGCTGAAGATGATGTGCATGATGCCACTTGCCCAGGTGCCGCGCTGCCGACCATGGAGTAGTACCACGAGAGGCTTGACGACGCGTTTGTCACACGCATGTTAAGCAGTCACGAATGGGAGGGCACGCCTAGAGAACGATGCCCATACATGGAGGGTAGCGCGCAGCCGCACGCCAAGTGTCTATATTCCCCGAGAAAGAGAAGAAAAAGAGCGTCCCGTCGCCACCCTATTCCAGTCCATTCCAACGGTCTTTTTGTAAAATGCTCTGTTCCCCCCCGTCATGGATACCAGATACGAATATCCAGGGTTCATGACTCCAGTCGGTCCTCTTCGCTTCTGCTCGTTTGTGCAAGAAAAATGCCCTCTCGTCTAATATACATCATACATGCCGTGATTTCGTCGGCAGCCGCACACCCCTCGATGAACAGTAAACCAGGCCAACGCCGCGCACAGGGTTGGGCTATATCCCCTCTTCGGATCTCGCCGTCGCCTACTAGGCGGGGGCGAACAGGGACGACGCCGCTCCGGCCGCGAGACCGTCTTGCCGCGAGAAGCGGGCGACGTCTCTCGAATCAGCCATGGATGCGCCTGCGCGAGTGGCCTCGTCTGCATTGTCCTGCAACTCTGCCTGCGCCTTGTCGAATGCCGCGCGGACCCACTTGGCCAGGCGGCTCTTCTCTATGTATTGGTTGAGCGTCTTGTCCTCCCACCGCATGGCCTCGACCAGCTTCGCCTGCTCGCTCTCGGCGAACGTTTGGAAGCGGCGATCGAGGCCATCTGTGAAGACGCCCAGCACGTCTTGGGGCTGCGTGTACTGGAACGGTGCCCGAGCATCCTCTGCCTGGCTGTTAGCAAGCGGCTTGGAACGAGAAAACGGCAGGTATGACGTACGGTATCGGATGCAGTCCGTAAGCATGGCGAACAGCTCCGTATCGGCAATACGGTTCACCACCTCGGCGTCGCCTTTCAGCTGGGTGTCGTTGATCTTAGCCCAGTCATCCCGGATAAAGAGCCGCCTCCAAATAAGCTTCTTGGCGTCCTTGACCTCGTCGGCGTGGCATGCAGTCTCGGCGACCTTGAGCGCCATCCAGAACGGATGAGGGATCTCGTCCCTCGACTCCGGGGCCAGAGAAATCAAGGTGAGGAGGTCGATGAGATACATTGGGTCCAGCGCCTGGTGCCCCAGCAGCCTCTCCATGCCATCCGTGAAGAGTTGAAGGAGGGCCTTTTGTCGACGGGGAATATTGGTGCTGTGCATCTCAAGTGCGAAGTTCAGCGCCGCCGCGCTGTCCACAGCATCATATGTGCTCGGGAACACCTGATTGTACAGGTGAGCCTGGATCTCGATGAGAACTAGCTCATTGTCTATCCGGTCCAGCTTTTCTTCGCGAAGAGACTGGTCCGCCTTGACAGTAAAGGAATGTTGCGACTTCGGTTGCCTTTCTGCTTCGGCCAGGAGAGCGAGCTTTCCGAGACTCAGCTCAGTCTTCTTCTTCCAGACCTGGTCCTCCGTCTTCAGTGCCAGTTCCAGGAGCGTGTCGGCAGCGTGACCAAAGTCCTTTTCTTGCTGAACGTCATTGATCCACGAGATGCGGGCCAAGCTCGGTCTGCTTCTAAGAAATCGAGTTTTGAAACCGAGCGTGTCCAGTGAAAACTCCAGAACAGCCGCGACGCCGTGCTTTTCGAGGAGATACTCGTAAACGGGGAAGGCGAAGGGCTCGCCATATTTGCTGAACGAGTCCTCCAGCTGCGTCATTTTGGCCTGCCGCAGACCCTTGAGGTTCTTGACTTCGGCGGCGGAGAGGCCCTCTTCCGCGAGCTGCGACTCCAGCGCTCCTATGTGCTCCAGCAAAATGACGGCGAGGGCGCTGAGGCATCCGTGCTTCTCGGCAATCTTGGCGCCTTGCTCCCATTTGCCGAACTGGGCCAGAAAGACCGGTTTGTTGTGTCTTTCCGTGTCGTACGTCTTGACGTATTCTTGGGCCACCGCCTTGTTCTCCGAGTTTGCCAGCGCCCAGCGGGCATACTCCAGTACGGCGGTAAGCATGCCGTCGGTCAGCACCGGCAGCTCGTCGAAAATCTTGCTAAGAACCATGGGATCCGGCATATTCGGCGTCTTCTTTGCGTCTCGCAGCTCCTCGTGCTTCCTGAACCACTGGTCGCAAAGATCGGTCAGGCGCTTGAGATTGTTGGCGATGTACAAGCAGCCGGTCCAAGGTTCCGGGAGGCCCTCGTACCCGTCTCGCAGGATGCCCATTCGCAGAGCTTCCTGGCCAAGACCGTAGAAGGACAAATTGCTCTGCCGGAATTCGTGCGCCGCCAGGTGCGTGCTGATGTTGATCTGCATGGCCTCGTACATAAGAACGGTAACCTTTGCATCATCGAGCAGTTTGTCCTTGTACAAGACCTTGATGACTTCGTAGGACCACGCAACGAAGAGCTCAAGGCGGAAGATGTCGTTGACGAACCAGTGGCGCACGCGATCCAACTCGCCAATGTTCGCCATGGGGTTGTGCTTTTGGTCCTCGTGGATGAACTCGACAATCATTCCGATCAAGCTCTTCTTGTCGTCGGCTGGGCGGCTCGCAGTAAAGGCCTCGTGTCGTTTCCAGAGGATGGCTGCGACATGCATCTTCTCCGCATTGAACAGCAGCTTCCAACGAGTCTTGCGATCCAGGTTGGCGCCGATGGCTTGCAGGTGCAACATCAATCTCTCCAGCGCACCGGACCGTGCACGAAGGTTGTCCTCTACGGATGCCGGCAGCGTCGAGACGTATGGTGTCGATGAGCTCAAAATTTCGTGGCTCACTTCCAGCGCTGCAGCGGCCAACTCTTGTTTGGTAAATTTGGTGTCTTGCCGCCCATCAAACAACAACGGGCTGTCCTTCTTCGCCCCAAAAAACACGGCTTGCTCCAGTTTGCTCTTAGCAGATACTTGAGGCGGCTGATCGCTGGCGAACTTGTCCACGTCGGTCGTCACGATCCGCACCAACCCTGCGCCGCGTACCATGAGCACGACGGCGGGATTTTTGACCTTGTGCCGAACCGAGCGGGCTTCTTCGTATCCGTTGGAGCTTGGCGGAGTGTCTTCGAACCCTGAGCCGACAATCTCGTGGATATTGTCCTCTCGAAAATCGACAACATCTTCAAAGGACGCAGGCAGGATGTGGCTGTCGGACTGGAGCTGGGATTCGGGAGATTCTGGTGGGATTGCCAGTGATGCGACTACCGCAGTGCGGTCAAAGACGACGAACGCCACGAGGGCAGGGCGAGGCAAGTAAATGCGAGGTCGTACGGTTTGCGTTGCGTCCGACGGCGAGAATGTGTTGGAGTAGGAGGTGATTGGTCGAACCATGCCTATTTGGCACTCGCCGGGAGTCAAGATGGCCTCAATCAACGCATATCGGGACACGTTTCGTCGCGTTAGGCTGACGAGCAGCAGGAGATGCTGTACAGCCGGGTCGTCGGATGCCATGGCGTCGCTCAGCCTGCTCAGCTCCAGATACTTGGCATCGAGACCTTTCGGTACAAAGGTGAAGTCGATGGCTTCGAAAGAGTCGGCGGGGAAATCCTGGCTCAAGGGATCGGCTTCTTGAAGAGCCGCGACGAGGCGCTCCCGCATGTCTGCCTCCCCGGTGGGTTCGTTGTGACCGCCCCTGTGGACCTTCCAAGACTGGAGCTTGCCCTTGCTTGTGAGGGCGACGATGTTTCTCTCGCCAACGCGCGCGGATCGGTCAGCACGAACGGCGGCGATGTCGCCACGAAGAGACAGGTGCGAAAAGGCATGGCGGATGCTTCCTAGTATGCCGCTGCCCGAGGGAGAAAGGTTCGATCTCAAGAACTGCACCGAGATAGCCGGGCGCCCATGGCCGTCTCGCACCGTCATGTACGCCAATCGTCCGGTGTTGAACGTCAGGATGAAGCCTACCGACTCTGCATTCGTAATGGCAACAACCTTCTCTCCAGAAGACATGCCCGAAATCATGTATTCGACGCCGGATCGGTCCTTCTTTATGAAGGCAAACGTGGCAGCGCTGGATATTGATTCCCAGTAAACAACTTTGCCGCTGCCGGCCATGACGACGACCAGGCCCGGCTCGGTAGAGGATGCAGAAGGCGAGACGAGGCACCCAACCGGAAGGGGGTCGGTGGGTTTCGACGCGGATGGCAGGGTGAATGTGAATGTCTCGGGAGATTGTGAGGTCGAGTTGTACGGCCAGACCATTGCATGCGCCGGAGTCAGAGTCAAGGCATACCCCGACGATGCAAATATGTCGGCATGTTGATTTCCTGAGGATATATCAGCTACGCGCTCTTCGGACCGCTGGTGGTGGGTGAGTAGGCAAGGCGTACCGGACCAGTCCGATCTGATTCTGTCTGGCAAGGCGGGAAGTTTGGAGACGGTAAAGGCGTTGGTGCTCATCTTGAGAGATAACAGGTGGTCAGCGACATTTCATTTGGGTGCAATGGACGGAATAGGGTGCGAGGTAGGTGTACGAACCAGAACGAGAGTGCCGTCGCCCTTGTTGGCGGCCCGATCGCCATGCTTGGACTTCTTGGTCCGCACGGTGGACTGTCTGCGCGGCGTGGGATGCTGGAGGCCCTCCATGGGAACGTCACGCTGCTTGACCTCGGGTGCGGCGACCACATCGACCGGGGCGACCTTGTCGACCTTGACCTCGGCCACTTCGGGTTGGGCATCGGGGGGTGGCTCGACAAAGGTCTGCTGCGTGAGCGGGACTCGCTGGCGTTTGGCCTTTGGCTGCTGGACCAGGCTTTCCGAGCTCTTGGGTCGTTGACGACGGCGAGACCGGGTCGCCATGGCCGGCCCGCCCTCAGCTGCCGACGGAGAAAACATGGCGACGTGCCTGTCGTGGATGGCCGGGTTGGGCTCGTGACGATGCGCGCTGGTTGCGTTGAGGCGGCGGTGGACGGACGGGATGGAATCGCGGGCTCAGAGATGCATCTCGAGCCGCCCAGCGTCGGGGCAGAGGCGAGGATAACGATGCACGATGCACGCCGCAACGATGGATGATGGCAGCGAGCGCAGTCGTGGCGGCAGGGAGCTGATTGAGAGGCGATGGTGGAGGAGCGCGAAGAAGCATGCACCGTTGCTGGCAGCTATTGGTCGTGGGCGAAAAACAAATGCGCGGCAGAAAAGAGCCACCAGCTGCCAAGCTGCCGGCGGCGGGTGACACCGCCTAAGGCTCACCCCCGGCCAGCTCACCTTGGGCTTTTGCGGGGCCGTCTGCTCCGATTGTACGGTGCGGCTGTTGCGGGTACTTGTGCCGCTGCAGGTGCCTGGCAGAGCCGCAAGGTACCTGGGTCCCAGCGATCGATCTCCGTTTGCCGCTGTGGCTCGGGCGCCTCAGTGGCCGTGGATGGAACCAGTCGTCTACGAGCACATCAACCCTCAGGGCAGCTTCGAATCCCGACGACGAGTGGCGTATTGCTGCTGCTGCGTTGTCTTGAGCTGTAGCAAATCAGTATTGCAGCCAATGCCTGCATGCCCTCGTACGCAGCACCAAATCGCCGACTCTCCGATTATAGAGGTGCGGCAACGTTCATGAGCGCGTCCGAGATCCCGGTCCGGATGCGCAGACTACCCTAGAACCCGGGCCGTCGAGTTTCACGCGAAACTCCCCGTCCTCGGCGAGCGCATGAGATGAGACACCGCCGACATGAGACGACTCTCGACGGCAGTCACCATCACCGACCCTCTGGTCAAATACCAGACGCTGGTCAGGTCCGGGCTGTACGCACCGGACCCGGCACAGCATCGCTTGGCCAGACAACTCCGCGACCTCTACCTGCGCGTCAAGGACTACTCGCCGCAGGTTGAGTATCGGCAGAGGCTCACCGAAGTCGCCCGTCTCACCGAGACCAAACCGCCTGAGGACGATGACGCCCACGGGATCCTCGCCCTGCGGAACCATGGCATATGGCGCAACCCGCTCTTCAAGCATCTCCTGCCCGCCGTCGAGGGGAGAGAGAGCACGGCCTTGACGAGGGTCTTGCGCGGCCCCGAGATGGCCATCGAGATTGACTCACCCAAGGGCTTGTTTCTCTCCGGCGAGGTGGGCACGGGCAAGTCGATGTTGTTGGATCTGCTCGCGGATGGCTTGCCAACGCAGCGAAAGAGGAGATGGCACTTCAACACTTTCATGCTCTACACATTCTCGCAACTGGAAAAACACAGGGAGTCTCACTCGCTTGCTTCCACGATGGATGCCGAGTACTCGCTGGCGTGGATGGCCAAGAAGCTGGTCGATGAGTCGCCGATCCTCTTCCTGGACGAGTTCCAACTACCAGACCGGGCCGCCAGCAAGATCCTCAGCAACCTCTTCATAGCCTTCTTCCAGCTCGGCGGCGTGTTGGTGGCCTCGTCGAACCGCATGCCGGAGGAGCTACAGAAAGCTACCGGCGTCGACTACGCGCCTGGCCCTTCGCGAGGCTTGATGCGCAGGATCTTTGGCGGTCGGACCCCGTTCAAGGGCGAGCTCTACGGCCAGAGCAGCGATTTTGCCACTTTTTTGGAAGTCCTGAAGGCTAGGTGCGACTTTTGGCAGATGGAGGGCGCGCAGGACTGGAGGCGCAAAGAGGAAACCGAAAGCCCAGAAGTCCCGGCCATTGTGCCCAAAGAAGGGGCGCGAGGAGTTGCGTCTGGTGTGGACGGCGTTGACAATAAGAGCGAGAGACGGACGCGGCCGTACAGCTATTTTCTCTGTGGAGAAGATGAAAATGCCTGGCAACAGCGAATACTGGACACGCTTTCGTGGACTGGGACGGGCGCTGTTCCGTGGGAGCCTTCGACGGTCGTCGTGTACGGACGAAAGGTTTGCACGCCGCAGCATCACAACGGCTTTGTCCTCTGGAACTTTGAAGACCTCGTTGGGTCGTTCGGCCCGGCAGACTACATTACCATGGCCTCGTCGTATCATACCTTCATCATCGACCAAGTCCCCGTTTTGACAATCCTCCAAAAGAACGAGGCGCGCCGCTTCATCACCCTCCTCGACGCCCTGTACGAGGCACGCTGCAAGCTCGTCATCTGGGCTGAGAAGCCGCCGGATGATCTCTTCTTCCCGGAGGCTCCAGCAGCGTCACATGGCAAATCCGGAGACCCCGACGACTCCGGTGACGCGACATATTCGGAAACGGTGGCGGAAGTGTACCAGGATCAAGTGTCTCCGTTCAGGCCCAACGTCTCGTACTACGACACCAGGTCGGCGACGGCAAAGTACGACCCCGACCAAGACTCGGACTTCGGACTGGAGAAGCAGCGCGTCGACTTTGGCAATGCCGGGGCATTCACGGGAGAGGACGAGCGCTTCGCGTACAAGCGGGCCATCTCGCGGCTCTGGGAGCTGTGCAGTGCGAGGTGGCATGCTCGGACGGGGAACTGGTGGCAGCCCTTGCCCCTGGAGGCGAGGCACTGGGAAGGACGCTCTGCCTCGGAGCCGTTTAGCAGAGGTGTAGCGAGCCACCCTCGAGCTACAGGCGAAGGCATGGGGGCAAGCATAGAGCTGGACGAGCAGGCAGGGCTGTCGAAGTGGCGTGTTGAACATATCAAGAAGCAGGTACTTGGCGAACAATAGACGAGGCAAGGACAGCATAATATCTAAAGGAAGCTTTTCGTCATGTCTATTATGTGGCGTAAATAACGCGCGCAAGATGTTACATCCGTGACTGGCAGAGATGGCAGTCAACCCATCGTGGATATCGTAAACGACCATGAAACCCAAACGCCGTGCAATGTCGCATTTCTATGCCCGTATCTCAGGGCCCGTCACAGGGTGGTGACGCCAGGCGCCCAAGATTCACCTATCCTCTTCATGTCCTCGCCGAACTTCTTACTAGTAATCTTCCTCCCCCCGCGGCCCCCCAGCGGCGCGTGCTCGTCGGGCTCGAAGAAGGGGTTCTGCAGCAGGCGCACGTAGGCGCTCTGCATGGCGCGGAAGACGGGCTTGACCTCGGCGTCCCTCAGGCCCGCGCCGGGGGGCCTCGAGCCGGCGGCGGCGTCGGCGCGACGGCCGCGCATGTCGACGACGCAGACCATGCGCACGCCCGTGTTGGTCTCGAAGCCGTAGGCGGCGAGGCGGTCGTCGACGGCGTGCAGCAGGCCGAAGTCGCCCGAAAGGCCGACGCCCGCGGCCGAGTTGTGCTTGGCGCGCAGGTCGAAGACGTCGATGGTCGACGACAGCATGAGCGAGAACTGGAGGGGCGTGCGGATCGGGGCGAAGCTGTTGGTCGAGGCGTCGTACGAGGGGAAGACGGAGACGTGTAGTGGGTTGTTCTGCAGAGAGCCCACGGGGTTAGTCGTGCTGAGAGAATACCTAGGTAGGCGGTGACGGATGGGGAGCGTAGGGGGGTCGAAAGGGGACCGTACATTACGCCCGATGACGCCCAGGCAGGCGATTGACGGGGTCGCGGTCGACATGGCGGACTGGCTTGCGCGGACGGACGTCGTCTTGGTGGAGGTTGAGGTTGGGTTTGCGGGGGTGGGCAGCTGCTGGAGCTTGATACATCGCGGGATCACGAGTGTGGGGCTCTCCTCCCCCCAAGCATTACGGCGATGCCAAGAGCCCAGCTTTTCGGGGTATATTTTTAGCTGCTTGGTGATGACCCCATTGACTTTGAATTTGCGAGGCATAATCACCTTGTATGGAAAACTTGTCGGGTTCTTGCGATTGGGTGGCTGCCATGTACAGGATAGCTTTCGAGCCGCCCACTTACAACAAGCCGCCTTTGGCCAGCAGGCCCTTTCCCTTCGTGGGTAACCGTCTGCGCCAGTGAGCAGGTTCAAGAGACCAAGCGCTGACTGGTGATGACAAATATGTATATTCGTTGAGCAAAATCAAACTCTGTCTTCGTACACGGCGCGGCGTCTCGCCTGCTGTCCGTTGAGAAATGATCCCCGAACCTCTTGGCAGCTGACCACGATGCTTCAGCAAAGGTCAGCCATCCTTTCACTCGTCGTCGTCTACAAAGTTTGCCGTGTCCTCCAGCCCCCTCAGCACGTCCTCTACCTCGGACGGGTCCGTGATGGCCCAGACGCCGCCGCCCTTGACCAGGTCCCGGCCTCGCACGCCCACCTCCTTGCCCACCAGGTTCCTCCCGACCTTGCCCGGGCCGATGCCGACCCATCTCCTGACCTTCTCCTCCTGGTCCAGGTACCTGATGCTGTCCCACCAGCGCACCGTCTCCAGGCAGCCCCTCGCCAGCAGCTCCTTGAGCTGCTCCTTGCTCTGGAAGGGCCGCGCGCTGACGTTGCTGATGCACGGGATGGTGGCGGGGAAGGTGATCATGTCCTCGCCCTCGCGGCCGGCGACGCGGCTCTTCTTGTTGAGCAGCGTCTGCATCACGGCCACGGCGGGCTTCATGATGGGGCTGTGGAAGGGGCTGTCGCTGTGCAGCCGCACGGCGCGCGGGTCGTGGCCCAGGAACTGGCGCACGTGCGCGATGAGCGTCTTGATGCGCTCCAGGTTGCCGCTCAGGACGATCTGGTTCTTGCTGTTGATGTTGGCGATGAGCACCTGCTCGATGGGCGGCACGTCCTCGCTGCTCTCGGATTTGCTGCCGGCGCTCGAGTGCCCGACAAAGTCGCGGATGGCGTCGATGAGGGCGCGCAGGTACTCGGGCTCCGTGATGACGGCCACCATGCCGTACTCGCCGCCGTAATCCTGCACCGCGCGCCGCGTCGCCTCCGACATGGCCTCGGCGCGCCGCTGCACCAGGTACAGGCTGTCCTCGAAGTGCATGTAGCCGCCGGCGACGAGCGCCGCGAACTCACCCAGCGAGTGGCCCAGCGTCACGTCGAAGTGGTCGGCGACGCGGAAGCCGAACTCGCGCTCGAGGATGCGCAGGATGCAGATGGACGTGGCCATGATGGCGGGCTGCGCGTTGGTCGTCTTGGTGAGCACCTTGGAGGGGCCGTGCTGGATGACCTCGGAGAGCTTGTAGCCGACGTGGTGGTCGATCTCGTCGATGATCTCGGACGTGGTGGCCGGGAAGGCCTCGAGCCACGGGGTCAGCATGCCGACCTTTTGCGTGCCCTGGCCTGCGGTTGCGCGGTCAGCTCGGCCATCGCGAAGGCGCAGCGAGAGGGAGACAAAAGCAATTGCCCACCTGGGAAGAAGATGGCGGTACGCGGCCTCGTCGCCTGCGCCGTCGAGCTCCATCTCGCGGGCTGCACGTCGTCACGGCCCGCCTTGGCTCCCAGCAGCGCGGAGCGTCTCAGCGGCCCGAAGCCCGCAGCGCGTTGGCGCCGGAGCGCAGGAACCGCGAAGCGCTGCATAGCCGCACAACGGCCGGGTCGTAGCTGGTGATGTCAGGCCGATGTGTTCATGCTCGCAACAAACGCCTGGACAAACCCCAACGCCGGGCGGTGATGGTTGAGTAGTAGTCACTGGTCCAGGCGTCGCACGTGGGGCCGAGAGCTCCAGTGCCCAGGTGCAGTGTGGAGAGCGACAGTAGCCGCGGGCGCCCCTCCACAGCCCCAGAGCTCCACTGGCCGACTCCAACCGCTGGCCCGAAAATGCCGACTTTGCCATCGATGGAGCTCGAGCTGCTGCAGCTTCTGGTCGTCAGAGTTCAATCTTTGCGTTCTATTGCGTATGAAGCTTTGGGAAAATATACACTGTAGGTACCGAGCATTCAGTATTCGCAATAAGCCACAATCAAGCGAATGGGCGTCGTGGTTGTGTCTGACAACCTGGGGGTGACTTACACGACTCAGGGTTACCCCAACACCCCACGACTGGGGAACAGCTATTAGTTGTGGAAACGGAATTGATCAAGTACAGCTTAGCAAATACAATCTACGGCTCTGTGTCCGCAGACACGATGGACGTTTCACCTTTTTGTAAGAGTACCCCTTGATCCGCCAGCGAAGGAAAGCTAGGGCAAAATTGAGCCGCTCCAGGTTAGCACACGAGCTGAGATTGTGCCAGCTCAGTGAGCTACCACTTTGCTCCAACACACGGCTGTTTGCTTAGAGGCTAATAGCCTTCACGTATACCGTTCCTCATGACTGGATTGTTGTTGGAATTATTCTCGCTTCATTCAATCATCAGCCACTGAAGCCCATGCCTAGCAGCGAATCTCCACGCCGCCCTTGCTGACCGTCAGGTACTTGACGCCCTTGTATGGCTTCACTCCCTCGCCCAGACCCCGGCTCTTCCTCGTGTCTATCATGATGCTGTCCACCTTGAGCCCGCTCGCCAGCCAACCCTTCACCGAGAAGCTCACTGACGCCGAGCTGGGCATCAGAATCTTGTTCTGCGCAACCTTTTTGCCGTCCTGTTCTCCGCTAGCCTCGTCCTTTTCCTGCCCCTTGTCTCTACTTGCTGTACTTTGATACGGCTCGTTGTATGAGTAGTCGGTGCCGAATCCAAAGCCGCTCGGGTCGAATTCCTGCTCCTCCGAGTCGCCCAGCGGCCCGACCACCGTGCACCGCAACCCGAAGTGAGCCGCTGGTCCGGACAACTCCTTTGCAGGCACGTGCCATTCCAGCACCGATTCTCCCGGGTTGAAGCTCGCGTCGCCCCTGCTGGGGCGGATGTCGGAGAGATTCCGCACGTCCTCTGGTAGTGGGATGGTTATTCGGAGGTCGTCCAGCAGGGGGGCACCAGGAGAGCCTGGATGTGGCGCTCCCAGCCTGCCAGAGCTGCCGCCCCACCCAGATTGGCTCGAAGACGAGGAGCTGGGCGTGCCAAGTATCTTGTTCACCTGCAACCGGACTTCGAATTCGGATCCCAAGGGGCCGAGGCCCGTCTTCATCTCCAAGTTGACGGGCAGCTTGAGGTTGCTGGAGTTGATGCTGCTGCTCTTACCGCCTGTAGAGGGTAGAAGATCCACTTCGTACCCTGCCAAGATAAACCGGCCGTCCGGGGGCACGAAGCTCAGTTCTCCTGGATGTTCTTTCCATCTGTTCAGCCGCACACACGGGTGAAAGACGGGGAGCTCCATGATGCTACCGAGGTTGTGTCGCCCTGACGGACTCGTCAGGTTGACTGTGATGTCAGGCACGCCAGAGACCTTGGCTGTGAACGCAATTGTGCCGTGTGCGAAAGCAGCCAGCGGCCGCCCTGACGGGGCAAGGGTGACGGACAATGTCTCGACGACGTCGGCGTACATCTCGTTCGACGTATGCCGCACATTGGCCCGTCTCCAGGGCAAAGCCGGTGTGTTTGCCGCCACCAAGGATGGCGGGCTCGGATTCGAGAAGTTGCCGCTCAAAGGAGCTTTTCTACTACTGCGTCAGCCAAAATCCAGGTTGGGCAGCCCTCCATACACGTACCCCGGCAGGGTTATGCTACCCAGCAACTTGCCAACCCAGCCCTCGACCTCGACGACTTCCCTCAGAGCATTGGGCTCCGTCGTGCTGATATTGCCCGCATCGCACATCTCGGTGAGCAGCTGGGCGACGATATCATAGTTGTTCTCGATCTTGACGGCCAGGAGCGGGGCACCGATGAAGTCCTCGAAGACGTCGACCACGCGGTGCAGGAACTCGAGGACGAGCAGCGGCTCAATCTCCGTCGACGAGGTAGCCAGCAACAGCAGATTCTCGTGCGCAAGGCTGAAGACAAGAGTAGGCGGGTTCGTATTGGGGAGGTAGATCAGGTTCGGTCTCGGAGACGGGTGCTCGAGGTAGAGGGGCAGGAGGTGCGCCGCCGACAGCGGGCGCCCCGCGTAGGTGTGCGACAGCAAGGCATTCCTGCAGAAAGAGGGTCAGGCCGGGCGAGTAATGATAGCAGCTCGGGAGAGGCAAACCTGTTGTCGTCGTAGATGTGCAGCGCCTCGATAACGCCGTTCATGGTCACGACCGGCGCCTGACCAAAGGCGTTGTCCGAAGCTCTGGCAGGTCAGCCGCTACGCGACAGGCAATGACGGAATTAAACAATCCGCCGCTGACTAACCGCAGCTGCGAGCTCCTGCAGCCGCCCAACCAATCAACAGCATCCGCGACGTCGAAAAGATTCAGAAGACTCTCCTCTCTGCCAGCGGCAATCGCAACTGCACAACGTCGGCGCGATGGCGGGCGACAAGATCCCTAGTCTGCACGCGCTCGAAAGGCCAGAGGACCTCAAGGAGCTCATGCGCCAGGACCGAGGCGACGACTGCCTCAGCTGCAAGATCGTCGGCAAGTCGCACCCCAGCAGCAGCAGCAGCAGCAGCACGCAGCACCGAAAGCTCAGAGGCTGACCTCGCTCACAGGAAGCGGCGCTTTCTTCGGGTTGGCGGCGTACAGCTACTTCTCGGGCATGTCGCAGCTTGAGAAGCAGCAGGCGGCGATCCTGCAGAGCAAGTCCAGGTTCGGGATGCGGAGTCGCAGATTCGGCATCATGGGCATCTCGGCGGGCCTCGTCTGGATGGGACTGTGGCGGGCTTTTCGATGATGGGATTTGAGAATCGCAGCACCTGTCTCTCCTACGTCCAGCATCATTCCGACAGACTGGCTGACGGCGAGCGATGAGGTTCTGGCCCCTCATATCCAAAGGGTGTATTCGTGAAAGGCGGATGGCTTCACTCCCCCGGCTGTTTTATGGTAGGCTTGCCGTCTCGGGGGTATTGTACAACATGTGTTTCAATAGTATTTTCATTGGGCAGTGCGCTTGGAAGATACCACCTGCGTTGGTAGGATGAAGCGAGAAAAGGACCACACTCCACGTCAGCAAGGTTTGAGCAAAGAGATACCAAATTTGGCCCATGCGCATGCCCTTGGGCACTACTACCAAAATCATGAATAATACAAAAGTCGATCCAAATACGAAGTGTTTATCAAATGGTTTGCAGAACTCGCTGACGTAGGTGCCGTGTAAGTCGTTGCTATCGCACGAGGTGCATCAACGTCTGGAGAAAATGCTTTTGCAACCACTCGTAGCTTTTTTCATCTTTAGCACAGAGCAGAACTCACTCCACTATATGAATGTGAGTTTTTGTGCTTTGTAGCAAGCCAGTTACTAGTCGTCGTCGCGCGCTCATGTCTTGCTCCAACTCAGCCAGCTGCTGCGTTCGAAAAACTTCACGACTGTCAAACGCCCCACTTGTTGCAACATCAACCTCTCACCTCACCTACATCCAGTGCCAACCTACCTGCCGAGCCCCGACACAGGCCCAGCAAAAGCCGCACGAAACCCCGTCGCATTCACTCACAAGCCGTTCGAGCAGCAAGCCCAAGTCACTGGGCGCTCCGCGGCGGCAAGCCAGAGCCACCTGCGCTCACCTCACCTCCCTCGCATCGCCGCGAAAACTCATCTCACCATGCCCATCACCATTCTCCAGCCGCAGCCCGCGCCGCAACGGCGCCCCGCGGCGCCGAGCGGCTCCTCCTCAGACTCGGACTCGGATGGCGGCGTGGATCTGCAGGGCGACGTGGCCATGCGCGCCCCGAAGCGCCGGCGGGCGAGCCTCGACGACGAGGACGATGATGCGGGTGAGATTCTCACGCCGGGCGCCATCATAACGTCCAATCCCCAATGGATGCGGTACTCCCCCCTCATGTCCTCATTCGTTTCCATCTTGATTGCTGCGCCATTGTGTATTTGAGCAGGAGATGGCATGGTATGCTGACGAGGATAACAACAGCGGTCACGGCACATTTGTCCCTCCCAACTCCACAAACATCACCTCCTCCCTCGCCGGCACCCTCACCAAGACAAACAAGCTCCTGTCTGTGCGGCCCCTGCGCGCCCGCTACACCCCCGAGATCGGCGACCTCGTCGTCGGCCGCATCGCCGAGGTCCAGGCCAAGCGCTGGCGCGTCGACGTCGCCGCCTCCCAGCTCGCCATCCTCCAGATCTCCGCCATCAACCTCCCCGGCGGCATCCTGCGCAAGCGCACCGAGACCGACGAGCTCCAGATCCGCTCCTTCTTCGCCGAGGGTGATCTCGTCGTCGCCGAGGTCCAGCAGCTGCACCAGGACGGCGCGGCCTCGCTCCACACCCGCTCCCTCAAGTACGGCAAGCTGCGCAACGGCGTCTTCGTCAGCGTCTCGGGCACGGGTGGCGGCGGCGGCGTCGTCCGCGCCAAGCGCCAGCTGTGGACCGTCGAGGCGGCCAACGGCGCCGGCAAGATCGACGTGCTGCTCGGCGTCAACGGCTACATCTGGATCAGCAAGCACGTGGAGAGCGACATCGCCGCCGAGGCCGCGGGCATCAACCGCATGGAGGAGAGCGTCAGCAGCAAGGTCTACTCGAGCCAGAACGACTACATGGATGTCGCCACCATGAGAGAGATTGCGCGCTTCCGCAGCGTCATCCTGGCGCTCGTCGAGAACGGGTTGCGGGTGGACGAGGAGACGGTCACCAGGGCCTACGGCGAGGCCGTTGAGATTGGCAGGGAGTCGGCCGAGGACGACTTGTATCTGGGAGGAGAGAAGGGGCAGAGGCTGGCGGCTGTCGTGGCCAGACATTAGATCTAATGGGTATATACCCGCGTATCAACCGTCAAATTGACCGATGTGTGTCTCATCTAGTTGACCAGTGTGCTTGCATTCATTGCCGTCACCAGATAAGAGGCAGAGATCTCAACATGGGATTGATTATTCACCATCGTACACATGATATGAGTTGCGGGTCAAGTGCAAAAGACAAAAACTCCTAGGTAGTTACGCCTTGCTCTGGACGCATAGTCTGGGGCTCGAATACGTCATCCGTGCCCGCCAAGATGCGGCCCTTCCCATCCTCTCCTCGCCCGGCCCGCCGCGTCTACAATTTGGCTGACGGCTGGTCGTCGCTATTCACAGGCCTAGCGAGCTTCTCTTCAGCCCCAGTATCGCGAAGATGGCAAAAAGAGTCCCCCACCTTAGGGCAGCGCCGGCCGCACTCTTTCCGCCGAGGCTGAAGACGACGCTGAGCCAGTACCGGAGCCCCTTAACGACGTTGCCGTTGCGGTCAAAGTTGGGCTTGGGGGCGGAGAGCTTCTTGAAACGCGCCAGCTCTTTCATCGAATAGGGCATGTACCGCACGCGCAGGACCTTCTCGGCCCAGTTGGGGACCTGGGCAATGACGCGCTGGTGGCTGAACGCCTTGAAGGAGTAGTAGCCGTGGTAGCTGCCCGTGCCGGACGAGCCGATGCCGCCGATGGGCGTTGCGTTTATTTGGCAGTGGAAGAAGGAGTCGTTGATGGTGGCACCTCCGGAGGTGACGTTGTGCAAGACTGTGGCGAGTCAGTACCCTGAGGCCATTTGACATGGATGCTACAAGAAAAGGGGCCACAATACCTTTCTGGTTCTCCTCGTCCGAGCCAAAAGTGAAAAGAGCGAGCGGGGTGGGGTCGACCTTGTTGGCGATTTCGATGGCCTGATCCAGGGTATCGTAGGGCATAATGGACCAGATTGGGCCAAAGCTTTCCTCGGCGATCATGCTGTCCTCGATGTCGTCGACCAGGACGGCCGTGGGCTCGATGAAGAACTCGGACTCGTCCACGGAGCCGCCCATGACGATCTTGCCCTTGGTGTTGTCCAGCATGGCCTTGATGCGGTCAAAGTGAGTCTTATTCACGATTCGAGAAAGATCCGGGCTGGCCTTGGCGCCGTTGGGGAAGAAGGTGCGGTACTGGGCGTTGACCTCGGTGATGAACTTGGACACAATGCTCCGGTCGATGAGGACGTAGTTGTGAGAGAGACACACCTGGCCCGCATTGAGGCACTTCTGCCAGAGAAGACGTCTGGCGGCGATCTTCAGGTCGGCGTGCTTGGTGACAAAGGCCGGGTTCTGGCCGCCCAGCTCAAGGAGCACAGGGGTCAGCGACTCAGCAGCCTTCGTGGCGATGATGGCGCCCGTCTTCTTGCCGCCCGTGAAGACGATCTTGTCGAACTTGAGGTCCATGAGGTACTTGGTCTCGGTGAGGGCGCCGTTGACGCAGACGAAGCACTCAGGGTCGAGGTACTCGTCGAAGAGCTTCTTGAGGACCATGGCGGAGTGGGGGGAGTGCTCGGAAGGCTTGAGGACGACGGTGTTGCCGGCGGCGATGGCGCCGACGACGGGGGTGATGTTGAGCTGGAAGGGGTAGTTGTAGGCGCCGATGATGAGGATGCTGCCGAGGGGCTCGCTCCTCATGCGCGGCCGCATGGGCCAGTACTGCATGGGCAGGTCGACGATGGGCTCGTCCTTGGCCCAGCCGTCGAGCTTGTTGGCGACGTTGATGCACTCGGTCTTGATCCAGTCGAGCTCGGAGATGTGGGCCTCGAACTTGCACTTGCCCATGTCCTTGAGCAGCGCCTCCTCGATGAGCGTCGTGTAGTCGACGAGGCCCCAGTAGAGGCGGCGGATCTGCTGCTTGCGGAACTCGAAGTCCTTGGTGCGGTTGGTGCGGTAGACCTTGCGCATCGTCTGGTACTGGGCCTGGATGTCGTCGAGCGCCGTCGCCTCAAAGGGCGGGATGCCACTCTTGATGGAACCCATGGTGGTCGTCGCGGACGCTCGCTTCTCGGTCCTCGGGGTATGCAGCGTCGTCGTCGTCGCCGTCGGCTGGCGAGTGCGGAGGGAGCTCAAAGCTTCGAGGGAGCCGATGCAGCTTGGTTGCTCGGGTGCGCGCGTGCTCGCGAGGGGAGCTTTGAAGCTGGCCGTGGGAAGGTCACAGATGGGTCAAGGACAGCGGCCGCAGGCAGGGAGTGAGAAGACACGGAGAGAGGTTGATGGACGGATGCATGGGGAGGGCTCGGGGACAGGTACAAGTAAAGGCCAAGTCGTCGAGCGGCAAGCAACCTAATGGACCCCGGGTGAGGGGCGCACGCCTCGAAAATCCCCGTGCCGCACCGCTTGCATTTGCGCCGACGGTGCATCGGCGTCGGGGAACACCAAATCTCCATGCCAAGCTGCGTGACCCTCAGTGCGCCGTCAACTTCGCAGTGGAGCCAGGTAGTCGAACGTCGTCTCCGGCACCCACATCACCCATGCGGCCACAGCTACAGGCCTGGCTAGCCCGGGGGCGCTTGCAACGGCGGGCTCCATGCCACGTCCCCGGCATCCCTTTAGCGCGTCCGGGGGGGTGCCTGAGGGGCGCTATTGTCCTGCGGCTCCTGTAGCATCGGGGCCAATCGCAGCCGGAGCGGACGCGGGACAACAAGAGCCACGGATGGGTCAATGGCTGGCCCGGGCGGCCGCGCGCCAAACCCAGGCCAGCTTCAGCGTGCCCGTCAGGCGCCTCTACGATCCATGAATATCCACGGGTATTATAAGCGCGCCGAGGAGCTGTCTGAAGCCGGCCAAGGTACCTCTCCGTTTCGCTGGCTGATGGGACGAACCGCTCGTAGCTGGCTCTAGATATTCTGACAGCAGTTACTCGTACTGCCGAGGCGTTGGGCGCTGCTGGCACGTACGGACGATCTTCCTGAATGCCCTCCCCCCCAACACCCGTCCAGCCTCAATGCGGCAACTTGACGCCGGCAAGCAGCGATGCAACGCCCTGTTCCAAGCTTCAACATGCCCAGCAACACAACGCACATGCTCTGCCAGAAACACCCATCCGCCGCAGCGCTTGCCGAGGCTCCAGCCCTCGCCGCATACCAACCTAGAGATACCTTACCTACCTGCTGCTCTCCCCCCCTCCTCCGTTCCCCATGCCTGCCCACCCGCCGCGCAAACTCCACTGACATGCATCGCGCCCAGCAAATCAGCACGCCTCCCTCCGCGCAGCCAATTCCTCTTTCGGCGCTGGCCAGAACCAAGCAAGCTTTGCTCGTATTGGAAATCTGGTTCCGCGCCTCCCTCAGCCGGCGCCGTGCGTGGCACCCAGGTCCCCCTTGCACCCGTCTGCTGTGGGGTTTGCCGGAGGACCATGCCTCGGCTGGCCGCGTCCGCTAAAAGGTGATGGAGCCGCGTCGGAGACAACCCGACAACGTAGGCGACCGACGGCGCGCACGTCGGAGCAGATCCGTCCTTGTATTCCGCGGTCCGTACGGGTGCGGATATAGATTTTCGATTGATAAGCACCCTTTCGAACCAACATGGCGCTTACGATCTTTGTCGGTGCATTCATGCGTGTTTCGTAACCGTCCCAGTCCCAGTGCCATGGGTAATGGAACCTGGAGGGAAGCCTTTGTCTTGCACCCGATGACATGTCACGATTTATACCATCTCGGCTGATGAATGGATAGTAGGCGCGCTTCTTGGTATCTCAATCGTACACCACCCGCTCCCCTACAGTACAGTCATGCTCTCCCTTTTATGTTTGGTAATTGTACATGTACACTCGGTTCGCCCGGCTCTCCCGCGTCGACGCTCAAGGCCTCACCTCCTCGCTCTGCTCGCGCCGCCCGACGACCGGGTAGATTTGGGCGCGGCAACCAGCTCCGCCACCTTCTGCTTCTCCTGGTCCTCGGCCAGCTTCTGCATCAGATAGCCGTCAATGGCCTTCTGACCGTCCACCAGCAATCCACCCTCGGCCTTCTTCATGTCGGCAATCATGGCCTGTTGCCGGCTCTCGTCCAGCTGCAGGCGCCGCTCGGCCGTGAGCCGCCACTCCTTGGGGAACCTGGGCTTGGCCTTGATCTGGTGGTGCCGCAGGTCCAGCGGCACGTCGGCGAATGTGTCCTTGGGGTCCTTGGCCGCCGCGATCAGGTCGTCGACCAGGTTCGACAGGTACCGCTTGTTCTGCGCCTGGTGCTCGAAGCTCTCGCAGCTCATCTTGATGAGCTCCGTCTCGGGGTTGTATCGCGGGCCCGCCAGCTTCTTGAGCTTGTCCGTCTGCACAGGGGTGAGCTTGAGGTCGTCGGGCGCGAACTGCACCACCACTTTCTTCTCCGCGGGATGAGATTCGCCCATGTAGGTCGTGTATCGCCATCTCAGAACCTGGTCGTCGGTCGGAGGCACGAATGGCTTGGCGAATTCTGTGACATGTTCGTTAGCATTTCCTCCACGGTATTTCCCAAACGCTTCATGTCCAACTCACTGGAAAGGAGCGGCATTTCCCAGACTGCCAGCCGAGCGTAGTGCCTCATCTCCCGGACTTCTTCCAGTTTGCCGTGGGCCATTGATGTGATGTCGTCCTCGTCGAACTCGTCGTGCTCTTCGGTGTTGGTCTCCGGGTCCTCCTCGTCGAACCAGAAAGATGACTTGTTCGGCTTCTCGCCGACATCGTCCTTGAACAACTCCTCCTCCACGGATCTGTCCTCCGACGCCCACCCAGGGGTCTCCCGCAGCGTCGATTCTAGGAAGTCGTCGATCGTGTTGTAGCCGTTGGACTTGGCCAGCTCGTCAAGCTGCCGCAGCCCTTCCGGTGTGGCGCTTTCGGCGAATGACTTGTTCATCACCTTCAGGTCCAGCTGCTGGTTGGCCTCGAACTCCGCGTCATCTCCCTCCTTGCTGGCCTTGCCGTCGGCCCATCGTGCGGGCGCCGTGCTGAACGCTCGTTGGGCAATTGCGCATTGCCGGGCCAGCTGCCGGGCACGGGGCAGCCGCTGCACTCGAGGCCCGTTGCGACATGCCAGCATGCACAGCCTCGCAGCGTTGGAAGCCGAAGCCATGCTGAATTGATCAATTTGCAGCCGTCGCGCTGGGTTGTCTGCGTGTGAGGTTGCGTTGAGCTTCAAAAATTTGGCCTCCGACTGGCTGATTAGGGATGGCAATTTTCCCGATGTTCACCCGGTACTCGCAAGTGCGCCTGCGCCATCCGTGGCTGCGAGCAGCACAGCTGCACGGCCAATAGTGGGCCTTTGCTCGGCGGCCAGTGACATAAATATGTACGACCTTCATCTCAACTCCCATCGGGTCAACTCAAACAACTCAAGCCGAGCTGGGTTGAGGTTACAGGAAAACTACCATGACTGCCATCTCAAAGCCTCTCGAGTGCTACTGCCTCGTCACAGTCGGTGCCACGGTCGGTTTCCAAGACCTCACTAGGGTCGCCCTTGAGCCCGCCTTCTGGGCGTTTCTCCGATCAGAGGGCTTCACGGCTCTCCACGTCCAATGCGGACCAGACATCCCCTGGGCCAGCGCCCTGGTTTCCCAGCTGAAGGATCAAATACCGTCGAGCTTCGAGGTCGACGTGTTTGACGTCAAGAACAATCTCATGCTGGAGGAGATGACGCTATGCAAGCCCATCGAGGGCCGTCGTTTACAAGGGCTGGTCATCTCACACGCAGGTACGTGAAGCACCTCATGAGAAGCTCGCTCATATGCCGACGCTTCTACAGGCACCGGCACTATTCTCGACGCGTGGAGACTAGGGGTTCCCCTCGTCGTCGTGCCCAACACGACCCTGCTCAACGACCACCAAACGGAGATGGCCAAGCATCTAGCCAAAGAGGGCTATGCAACCATGGCATCCGCCAGGTCCGCCCCGCTTTCAAGAACTCGACAAAGAATCCAACTGACCTGATTACCTCGCAGGCGTGACGATCTCCAGGAGGCCATCCATAAGGCGGGGCTTCTTTACGAGGAGAACAAGACCCGCTGGCCGGCGAATGCCGTCACCCGTGGGCAAGGCGAAGCCGTTCGTCTGTGGGACATCAAACCCGGCGAGGTCGAGAAGGAGGAGAATTCACAAATGGCCAACGATTAGGCATTGGGCTTTTGCGGCCGTCTCCTGGACACCGTCCACTGATGAGGGCAGGATGAAATGGGATCAACAGGTTTGACAACGGGACGCTATAACTCGCATTTGCTTGCTTGAGCACCAAGATACCCAGCGACGGAGTTAGGAATCTTTCACACACCACGACGCATACGACAAGTTACCGCATAGCTAAGAGCCTCTTAATGCTAAAGGAGTTCGTTTGATTGGCTTCGTTCGCTCACGGCAGGTTCTGCACATCCCAAATCTTGACCGTCGCATCGGCGCCCGCGCTGGCAACTTGGCCACCCTCTACCCAGGAGATGCCGTTGACACCGTCCTTGTGGGCGTTGGCAGCCTTGATCCTCTTTCCTTGGTTCTTCTTTTCCAGGCACCAGACAAACACGTTCGTGTCCAAGCTTCCGCTAGCAGCGTACGCGTTCGTCTCGTCCCAGGAGATACATGTTACGCGGGCCGTGTGTGCCGACCAGCGATCTGCAACCACCTCCCACGTACCGGTCTTGTACACGTAGATCTTGCCCACGCTGTTCCCCGCAGCAAGATATGAGCCGTCCTTGGAGAATGCAAGGGCTGAAATCGTTCCAGTAGGGTTGGAGATGGCTTGAGCCGCCTGCAGATTTCCGCTAGAATCGCTCTTGTAAATCTGGACCGAATTTTGGTCGGCGCCAACCGCCACAAACGACCCGTGAGATGCGATGGCCCCAGGCGTAAAGCTGACCGGTGTCTCCTTCAGCAGCTCGTTCTTGGCGTATGCTGCAATGCTGGAGACAGTTGCGACGTATACGATGTTTTCTGACGCGCTGACACCCTTTGGCTGGGCAGAGAGCTTGATAGACTGTCCGACAAACGTGTTGGCGGACTCGTCGACAACCTTGACCGTGTCGTCCCAGCCGGCACTGTAGATTCTGCCAGACATGCCCGCGAGCTGTGCTACCTGGTTCGTGTGAGGTTCGCCGTCGACGTCTGTGGCAAGCCCAGACTTGACGTCCCACTGGCAGACCCGGCCGTCAATGCTGCCGGTCCAAACCGAGGCGCCCTTGCCATCTGATGAAGAAGCCAAGGCCGTAATGTTCTTGTTATGACCTTGGACGACCCTGACCGGCTGCTCCTTGCCTTCATTGAGATATGTGAGCTCGCCAGCCAAGTTGACGCTGATAATCAACCCGTCACTCCGCCCGTGAGGGATGACGACTCCGACCTGTTGGTCTCGTACGCTGACACCGTCTCCAAACTTCCAGGTCTGGAGCACCGTGCCCGCCTCCACATCCCACAGCTTGACGGTCTGGTCCGCGCTGGCCGTGGCGAACTTCTTGCCATCCTGAGACCAAGAGACGGCGAAGATGCTTCCGGTGTGCTCGCCTTCACCAATTTGCTTGCTGGGCTGACCAGTCTTTCCGTCATAGAGCTGTATCCTCTTGTCCGCGCCGACAGTCACAAGAGTATTGCCGTCAGGAGAGTAGGCCGCTCCAAGGACGAAGCCCTTGTGGAGGGTGCTCTTCTCGTTGAACTTGTAGGGAGCACCGTGGTAGAAAACCATGTTGCCGTCGTCGCCGACCGTCGCGGCTCGGAAGGGACGCTGGGCCTTCATGGCGACAGCGTTGACAGACTTGGAGTGGCCGATGATTTCTCCGACGGAGTTGCCGCTGTCGGCAGTGATGCAGCGACCGAACTGCTCCTTGCCGTCACCGACCGCAATGACGCGCTGCGAGTCCCCATCCCAGGCAACGTCGTTCAGCCGCCCCGAGATGATGCCGTATTCCTTTCCGGTGTTTTCGATATTCTCGGGTTCCCACACCCGCAGCATGCCACTGGCATCGCCGCTGGCAACCTTGAAGCCGTTTGGCGCAAAGCGCGCAACCGTCGTCGGGGCGGTGTGGCCGGTGTACTCTTTGCAGTCGGACGGGTTGTCGATTGAGCGGACAAAGATGGACTTGCCAGACTGTAGCAGAGATGGAGAGTCAGAAAGGCACTCGGTAGCATTGGAGGATGTGGAGGAAAGCTGCTTACCGCGTAAGCTAACCGTTGGCCCTTGGAGTCGGCGGAAAGCTGCGTCGGCTGGCCTCTCGTCGTGGCCGGGGCCGCAGCAAGGATGCGGCTGATGGTGATGGACGGAGAAGCCATGGCGGAGGAGATGGGACGCTGAGTTGAGAAAAGAGAAGGCCCCTACGTCGCAGCTCTGAAGGGTCTCGGAAACGCTTGGGGGTGTAACTGTTGATACACGTGGGGAGGGGAGAGGCGGCCGTTGGAGGGGCAGAGAGGGACGAACCGTACCTGAGAGCATACGCCACAGACGGCGGCGGGGCAGCCAATGACGTCGCGGTGCTTCAAGCCAGCTTCCCCGGTACTCCGTAGAAGACGACGCATTAGCATCAAAAGCGCGCCCAGCACTATCTGCAGAGTTGGCTTCTGCCTGATGAGGATGAGGCATCATCAAGAATGGCTGGCACGCTGCTGGCATAAGCTCCGTGTCCGCGTTTTCGATGCCCGAGCTCCGGTGGCTGCCTGGACACGGCCGCCCAGAACTGTGGAAGCCGGTGACGCAGCTGATTGACGGAACAGCAGCATCTTCGCCCTTGAGATCAGCCAAGCAGGTCGCCCGCTTCAACCACCCTCGCATCCGTACGCTGTTCGCTCTCCAAGCGTGCTGCTGAAGCCTGCCGCCTTAGCTAGGAGCAGGCTCGAGGCCGCACCTCCGCTCCTCAATGCGGAGGCGACGACTCATACGAGCTACAAGCAGTACTTGTACCCATACTCCCCAAGACGGTAAGGTAGTCCGCAACGACTTCAGGCAGAGATTCTCGTGCTGGTCGGGCAACTTTCGGGGACACACAGACCCTCACCTGGGCGTCATTTCGCAGACCCCATCACGACGACTTACAAGGCCATCGTCCACCAAGAGCCTGGCCGTCATCAAACTCAAATCTTGGCCGCGCAGCGCCATTCATCTGGCCCAACCCAAGACATGCATTTCCCCTTGTCTCGGCCCTGCGCTGGCCACCGCCAATCTTAGCCGTGCCGGGGACGCCCTCACGGCAAGACAATAAACAAGAAAACAAAAATGCAACAGTGAAGCAGCATGCCTTTTGCCCGCCTACTGATTAAGCTGTCTATTACGAACGCGAGTTGAATTCGCCGCGTAAACATAACCTGTTGCTTGCCTACACTACGCACACTGCAAATATCCTTGATACACTGCATATACGCCGCTCGTACACGCCGCGCATTGTACGGCACCGGTCTGATTGCGCTGTGTTACTGGGCCGAGAGTCGTGTAATCTCACCCCGTATTCATTCTGATTACTCGCGGTTTAGTCGCAAAGTATAAAGTCAGCGCGAAGGGGGGACCAAGCGTGGTCCCGTAATGATTGCATCCCAGTCGGCACGGCTTCCGGGGCTGCATATCTGCCCATCCGACCAACCACATGGCCCCATGCCCGTTTCTGCGAAAACACCAAGCACGACGCTGGCGAGACAGGCGATGGGTCCGGCGCATGCCTACCCGGCGCGCCGTCGTCGTATCTGCGGCGCCTGGTAGCACTCGCGACGTGTGTTTTGTTGGCATTAAGATGAGGGCCGATGTCCTAGACAGAGAGCGCGCCTCGTCACGCCCTCCCTCGTGCCCCCCCATCTCCCTCTCGCCTCACGGCAGAGCAATAATATCGCCGCTCTCTCTGCCGGAGTGTGCTACAGGGCCCCGCAGGACCTGGTAGTGATCTCGGTATGATGGGTCATTGGTCCTGCGCGCCGCGTCTGGGGTTTGTCTTGCGTGGGGTGATGTAGAGTCGGTCCAGCACGGACGGCGCGATAATAAAGCGATGCCCTCCCCCTTGGCCACGTAGTTCCTTCCACTTATTCTCTCCTTCGTGTAATCCTCCCTCGCCCCAGTCTGCCGGAGCCGTCGACCAGAGAGCAGACGTTCGATCCTTACAGCACCACCCGAAGCCACGATGAAGTTCCTCGTCCCCGTCACCCTCCTTGCCGCCGTCGGCGTCAACGCCCAGGACAAGAGCTGCGAGGCCGAATACATCGTCACCCAGTGCCTTGCCACCGAGGGACTCAAGGTAAACGCGACGCGCCTATGTCCCCGATAACACTGACGCGCTGCTCACATCCCGTCCTTGATAGCCCCAAGCCTGCGCGGCTGCCGATTGGGACTGCCTCTGCGACGCATACCAAGCCATGGCGACGTAAGCATACATACCATTCGCCCATCTTCATCGTCCCTGGCTCAGGTCAACGACTCACATGCATTCCTCATAGCTGCTACAACAACTGCCCCAACGACCCGCGCGCCTTTTCAGCCCGAGGCCAGGTCAGCAACTTCTGCGCAAACGCCTCCGTCTACGGCTCCAAGGCGAAAGCCGCCGCGGCATCAGCGACGGGGTCGGTCTCGGCCGCGATCTCGGCGGCTGGCTCGGCATTCTCGGCGGTTGTCCAATCCGCCAGCCAGGACATCACCGTCGTCTCCGCATCCGCGAGCCCTACCACGTCTGCGTCTGCCTCCCCTGGAGGCGGTGGCGGCTCTTCTGCCACTTCCGCCGCCTCTGCCAAGGCCAGCAGCACCGGCGCCGCCGACTCTCTGTCCGGAGGCGCTGGCGGCATGTTCGTGGCTGTTGCTGGCGTTGTTGCTGCTCTCCTGTAAGCAGAATGGGACTGGGGGGAGGAACGTGTTGCTGCTTGTGTCATCGCTTCGCTTCAGTATCTACAATTCATTTTCGTATCATCAGACGTTCTGCACAAGATGCTTGTACAGGGGCGTACGATCCGCAGCCTGCTCTCGTATTGTGCAACATGGACTACCGTCGACGCTCGGTCAGAGTCACCAACATCGAGCAGCCAGAAGAGTTGTAGGAATTAGAACTGCGGGGATAGCCCTCCCAGGGCCGCCCCGTATGTGTTTCTTATTGCTTTGCACTGACACCTGTAGGGTACATCAGCCCAGCTTGCCCATTGTCCTCCATCAGAATAATACACTCTGCGGCGCCTTGTTGCCCTTGGGCGTCTCGCTCATATGAAAAGACCCGATACGTACGCTGCAAGCTCATGCGCATAGCTCATCTTTGCGCCACAAACTCTCTAAATGAAGCAAGAAAAAAAGCAAGAATCAACGCAAACAAACCACCGTCCCGTAATCCCCAGACGCCAATTGATCCCTCCAGCTCCACGTCGTCGTTAGGGGAGAAAACACTCTCACATGCTTGTTGAGGAGCGTCGTGGCGGTGACAGCTCTTTTCTAAAATGGAATATGCAGTAACACGGCTGCGACTAAAAGTGAATACGGTTTTGTTAACCGTCAGAAGTTCGAGAACTGACGTGAATCCAGCAGGTCGGCCGTTCTATCGAGCGTGACTGATCGGTTGAAGCATATGTGCACAGAAAGCGGATATCTTGAGAGAAAAGGAAGGGCGCCCATGGCTGGCAGCTCACGCCGCATGCCAATGACGCGTCAGACCCGGCGAGGTCTTCTCTGCTTGCCGTTGTTCTTGACGGGATTCATGAAGGTGACGTGCTTGGCCTCATCCTTTCGGAGTCTGACAGCACTCGCCACACCTCCAGACCCGCGACGAAGCCCTCGAGGATCGTGTTCATCATCGAGCGTGATCTCAGCAACATCAGACATGGACGCGTCGTCTAGGTTATCGCTGGTCCCGGACACCGACGAGCCCTCGTCCGAGTCGTCATATTCCCCATCGTCACTAACGAGGGAAGGCGCGTTGTTGCTGATCAAAGTGTTTGGGCTGAGGTTGGCATCCTCCATGTCCAGGTCCTCATCAGACAACACCGCACTGGGCGCATGCTTCGGCATCACGGCACCAGGAGTTGACGAAACGAAGGACATGTCTTGATGGCGTCCTTTACTGCTCACTGGGCGGCCAGAAGAAGCGCTTGGCGCTGGCGACTTTCCGCTTCTGGCCGGTACGCGCATGGTAACTGGAGTCCGGGCTGGGTGGGCATCGTCGGTACCGCCGAAAGCATACGGGGGAGACTCCGCATCGTCCGAGTCTTCATCGGGAGTAATGTCCTCCAGCGACACCTTTGTCGTCGCGTCGGCGACGAGCTCGCGAAAGCTGCCACCGAACTTCTTACTCTCCATGAAGCGCGACAGGTGGGGAGTTTCCGGAGCCGGATGGAACACGCCGCGGCCTGCGCCATGTGCGCCAGAGGCCTGCTTGACACCACGCTCAGAGGGTATGCGGTCGACACCAGGCAGCTTACCTGCGTGGTACAGCTTGAGAGACTCCTCAATGCGGGAGCGGAGGGCAACATAGGCCTGCTGTTCGGTCATGTCTTGGCGGGCAAAAGGATGCACAGAGGTCGACTTCGGCACGGGGGTCGGTGTCTTGTCTTCCCCACCGGCCGTGCTGGACTCGGCGACGTCGATGGGCTGTCCGCTCTGCACGGCTGCTTCCTCGTGGCTCTTGAAATCGCGCTTATGCGCTATCCGGCAGTGGTTGATGAAGCCTTGCGTGCTTGAGAAGTTCTCGCGGTTGCAGTCGAGACAGACAAGCTTCACGGTCTGCCCATCAGCTCGCTTCAGGATACACGGACCAGCCTTGTCCTTAGCTTGGGGATAGCCGTTCGACAGCGCTTGCAACTTCTGGCCGGCGCCGCCGCGAACGGGTCGACCCTTCAGGGCGGCCGGCTCCGCAAAGCTGTTCCTCGTCGTCCTGCCTTCGGCGACAGATATGCGCTTCCGCGTGTATTCGGCAGTAAACTGCAACTCCGGCTCCAGCCCATCGAAAGACGGGTCAGGGATGAGCCATTTGGCGTAATGGCGGGCGTACGGTCCATCGACTACGCCAAACGGCGGCGCCCATCGAGGCACCGCGCCGCCTGGTTGAGTGGCGAGAGCTGGGCCCTTTCCACTGCTGATGTCGAGCATCTGGTCGGGCGTGGGGCAGCTCTGAGGATACGGGATAAGGTGGCACCGCCGGAGCTGCTCGAGAGCGACTTGGCATTTGGCCAGCTCCTGATTGATGAGTCTCAGTTCATTGTGCTTGAGGAGTATCTCAAGCCCAAACTGGTGCTGGATGGCATCACGAGCCTCGTTCAAGTCGCCGGTGCGACAGGGTGACACCGACCTATCGGTGTCGCCCGTCAACAGAGAGCCATCGCCAGACGAGTCCGACTCCAGGCGCGCTCGCTTGGCTGTAGCGGCGGAGTTGAGCAAGCCCTCTAGCCCGTCCAGGCAGTCCCGGCTTCTCTTGGAAGCCGAGCCGCGGACTGATGCCGTCTCAAGGTCGTCGTGCGTAGCCTTGGCGCTGTGCTCCGGTGTGGCAACCGTCTGCTCGCTTCCCCGAGGGTCGGACTTGAAGAATCCAAACATGAGTTCACCCTGTGAGGGAAGACGGGCCGGATACCTGTGCTGCGACAGGAAGACAAAGGAGTCTCGCGAGTGCTGTTGGACAACACGGGCGAGGTTCCGCGAAAGTGGGTCGTCGCTCCTGCTGACGTAATCGGTTTGTGACGCGGTGGGTGGGCGAGTGCCTTGCTGCGCAAAGGGGCGATGATGTGGCCCTCGGACGGGTCGGACACGGGGCCTGGGCCTGCCTCAGAGCGCAACGCGACAACGGCTCAACCTCGAGGACGGCGAGAGACGCCAGAGAGCAAAAGCGATCGAGTGCTAGCGAAAGCCTCGAACGGTGTCTCTGGAGAGACAGCGAGCGACAGGGAGTGAGGGAGTGGGAGAAAGGAAATTTGCGATGGGAGAGGTGAGGAATTATCGGGTTGCGACGCAAATGAAGGTGCGAAGGGGAGGCAAACGGGGGGAGGCAGGAGGTGTTGGGTGCTGGAGAGCGCTTTGTTTTGCTGGCGTCGGAAACCAGGCCGCTGGGAGGCGAGTGACGGCGGGAGACGGCGAGGGACGGGGGGACCTTGGTGGACCGTGGAGGCAGGCCAGCCGCAGGGAGGGAGGAGCCTGGACGGTGGAGGCTGGCGCCGGGGGGGGG
>JALHBU010000080.1:0-38521 GCA_024340005.1 Tolypocladium tropicale | reverse complement strand
GGGGGGGGGGCGTGGATCATATGCGAGCAGCGCTTATTTGCAGTGTGATCAGCAACGCTGCGCGTACGAATCTCTCAGGGTTCAGGTGCGAGTATGTGCAAGACGTGATATATGGCTAACAAGACTAATGCCTGCATGGCCCGACGAGCACTCCTCGAATCATCGTCATCGCCAGCACCACCACCACGGGCAGCGCGCGCAGTTCTGCCCGGAATAACGTTGCCTGCTCCATGCAGAGCTGAACCGCTAGCTTATGTTGCCAAGTAACGCACGGGCAGTCGGTCGCGCACCATCATACGGAGTAGAAATGATAGGTAAGCATTGCTATAAAAAGAGAAGCCGGAGAGGGAGGCAGGGTGAGAGAGAAACAAGAAAAAAGAAAAGAAAAAAAAAGTAGGCAGGCCACTTGGGCGGGAGGTCGTGCGTGGCTTGCATGTTCTCGACGTTTCTTTGCCAGCCCCTTCCATCCCTCTTGGCTGCGTGCGGTGCGTCTCGCATCCTTTCACCACTTTGCCAGATCTGCGATTGGACGGGGTTGACATGCCCATCTTGCATGAGAAAGGGTGGCTTAGCCGACTCAGGCCAGCTTCGACATCACCCTGCCGCGCCTTGCCTCGTCACGTCTCTCCCACCTACATCGACATCCATGGCCACGCGAGCAGGAGGCTCAAGACAAGACGCTCGAGAGCCGCACCGCAGCTGGGGTTCAGGGCGGGTCCTACCTACATACTCGTAGGTTCTTTTCATCCAAGGCCTCTCGGGTATCACGCTGATACCCCGAGCCGGCCCTTCTTGACTCGTGCGCATCCGGAGACTACCTACGAGTACGATTCGGCTTGGCCGAATGGAGCTCACCATGTCGCCCTGACGCCGCCTGGTAGAGATTCCCACGGGGCTGGTAAGGGGCGTGCAGCTTTATGAGCAGACTCGGCCCTCTCCTGAAGCTATTGTATCATCCTGGCTCCCCTAATACCTGAACTCAACAAAGCCGTCCATGTGCTTGCCAGAGGGCTAACCCTGCCTCTCTCAACGCGAGGGGAGCACGCATCAGGGGTCCCCCCCACTGACAGCGGCCCGGGCCCTTCCGTTCGGGACTTCCCGCCGCTGCCATGGCCGGCGAAACCGCGTGCTCTTGGACGTGGCAGAGGAAAGCTGCTCCTTCGTCACGAGCGGGAAAAAAAGCTTGTGTTGTGGTACGATAGTCTTGCAACGAGAGTCACCGGCAAAAGGCACGCGGCCGCTGCCTTTCGCACTTAACGGAATTTCGCCGCAGTGAAATTTTGTTGAGGAAACGAAGCTAGTAAACCTCCCCCTGTGTTTGCCGTATTTGGCGGGGTGGCACCCTTGATAGCTGATATGTATGTGCTCGCACCAACTCTCCCAGATCAGCACGGAGATAATTCGATGCAAAACCCAACCCCACTGACTGGGTGCAGTGGTTCATCAGCCACAGATGGTGCGCAGACAGCGCCACCTCGGGGCCTTGCTAGTACCAGGGTCCCTTGCCCGAGGGCACGGCCGTCGCCGGAGAATTCGGCCTGGTTTTGCCGCGTCGGTGATTGAGCTGCGCCGAACCTCCATCCACTCGCGTTTCCGGGGTAGATGGATGGATGAATGGATGGATGGGTGGGTGGGTATAAAAGATCTCAGCTGTGCTTCCGACGCGGGCTCGTCAAGAGACTCCTGGGTTTGCTCTGGGGGCTGTGGCCTGTGCATGCGTACTCGTGCTCGTACGGGTAGGGAGTATGTGCGAAGAACAAGCTGAAAGGAGACTCTCACTCTCGTTCTGTGCGTCTGCACGCACGCGCGTGTATGCGCGCCAAGAAAACCTGGAGGGGGGGCGTGTGATTCAGCTCGAACCCTTCCACTCCAGATCCACAGCTTGCCTGCCTGGGCTTGACGGGCTAACTGGGGCGATCGCTACGAGCTTGTATGATGACACGAGGCGACGGCTGCATCGATGACGGCAAGGCCTCGACATCTGTAGTGACTCGGGGGGAACAATGGCCAGGCCCGGCTCGGCCGGCTATGCTGTCCCTTCCCGGCGCGGCGGTAGGGTGGTGTCGTGCCCTTCCGCGGCGTAAACGCCTTTTGCAACTCGAAAGAATGGGATTGATAAGCATGTCCACTGCCGCGGGCAGCCATGAGTGCCGGCGGAAAGGGAGTGTCGACCGCAAACCGCGGTCGGACGGGTGACGGGTGTACGAGAGCCTCCGTACCTGTAGGGAGACCATCACTTGTGACGGCTGCGCCGTCGTTGGCTCGGCTTCGGCGCATCTTCGAAACGGGCGCTGCCCAGCCGGCGGACCGACGAAATGCGGCACGGCCGAACGTCAAAGGATGAGACCCCGTCGACCCCATGTTGGAGAGTACACGGATTTCCAGCTCAGCTGAGCTCACTTGGCCGTCTCACCCTCTTGGCAAGCGACCGTGAAGCGGGCATTGCGGCCCTACCTGCGCCTGTCCATGTCGCCCGTCGCTGATTGTCGTTCGTCTCCAGTCTGCTCGCCGAAGCCGCACCCCCGCCATCCCCCGTCCACGCGAGCCTTCTTCCAGTCTCGTCGCCGGCCGCGGCGGACTATGTCGTCGTCAGGTGCGTCACTAGCCGGTGGAGATGCGCGACGGTGCGCCCGCAGCTAAAGCCGCCGGAGGATCGCCAAAAGTGACAGGTCACGAGTCACGACCCAACGGCGGGCTCCACGCCGTGGGAGGGTGTCCGCCATCGCTTGCCCGCGTGCTGCGAGCGTTCTAGCATGTCCATGACCACCCCTATGCGTAGTCCGTAAGATGGCCGACACGGTTGAACTTGCGCGGGCAGAGACTGGCCAGTGATGTGCCATCAATGGATGCTGCCTGGTTCCAGCCTTTGCTCACTTCTAATGCCTCCAAGTAAGTGTACCTCGTAGGGTAGTTTGCAAGACGGAGATGTGCTTCGTACGGATACCTTACCCTTCATTTTGCAATCCTTGCCGTACATCACTGTTCGCTGACCAATAGTTACTGTGGGTGTAGAATAGGCATTGTCATTGATGGCACACCCATACCACCACAAATCCAGGCGCACATGTCCGCCAACGTGCTGCAGGAATCAAGCCAACTAGGAACCATGTTCTTATATTATCGGCAAAGAAATAATAGCACTACGGGACTTGGAAGCCGAAGTATGTTTTGTCTTTCGGCATCCTTAGTACAGGTAGCGCCGCCTTGGCCATGGCCGACCTCATTCAACGTATGTACGGTAGGTCAGCCGGGCATATGCGTCTCATCATCGGATGGCAAGGCATAGGTTCATAAACCACCTTGAGGAATGTATTTCGAAGCTTGTTGCCGTGAGTGCCCATCTTTGTTCCAACGAAAATAACTCACCGCTCCGCATAGCGCTTTACAGGAGAGGTGGCGAAGGGCCATCCATGTCGAATAACTGAAGCCACGATATCATATCAAGACACAACTATAGCATCTACCGACCTATATGTTTGTTATCCTCGTATAAGTAGGCATGTACTTTGCGCTGGGCGAAAGGGTGTGACCCGGGGCTGTTTGCTGAAACGACCGCGGCGCATACCTGCCTATATACTGCAACCTCCAGGAGGTGGATCTGGAAGTTGGACGCAGAATGGGGTGCATTGTCGACGCAGCACCGCGTAGCATTGAGGCCATGGATTAGCCAATCGCTATGATATTCTTGCTGGCAAGTATGTGACCCCTGGGCGGAGACCAGATTTGCCGACACGAGGTGCACAAATGGTATACCGCCAGGCATCGTGGTTACATCCGTACCCACCGTCGTCGAGATCCTAATACTACCCGACCTCCGCTTCCTACAGTCTCCTGCACGCTTTCTCAAGTTTACAGTATTCCGCACCGGTGCCATGGGGATCGGTACATGGCAGCCAGCAAGTCTCTGCATGAAGGGCACGCCAACCCCAGCCTCACAGTCCCATCAGTTTCACACTGAGCACCCTCCTACGGTACCGACGACAACGAAGATGGTGGCGTCAGCTTGCCGGTGCAGATTAGGTAGTATCCGGGACCTCTGATGAGCGGCAGTCGACAGCCACGCCATCCAATCGCCAGTCCTCCCTGCCAAATCGTCGGGAATGTTGCCTCCTCGCTCTTGGGCGCGTGCAGAGATGCCCCGCCCCCCCTTCCTTGGGGGGGAGTGTGGTGCGAGGCTCTCAATACGTCTCCGGTTTGTGAAACGTGAAATCGGGCGGGTGGCACGGCAGTGGCCGCTGTAACAGTCAACGCATGGGAGGGCACAACCTCTGGGTATTGGTTTCCACGAGAGAGAAGTTCCTTAAGCATGTGATGGTGTACATCTGACGTATAATCTGCGTTGCGTGTCGTCTAACTTCTATAATCTTCAGGCTTCCCTGATATAACATTCCTCTATCATCGTCGCCATCCATTGTATAAATCCACACCGGCATAAAACCTGGCTTGGCCGTCTCCTCACTGGGTGATGACAAGCTTAAACATCATCGTGCCCCCCCGCTCTCTCAGGATTCCCAGAAGCCCGGAAAGAGATACTCGACCCTCTTCATCGCCTCGGCGTCTCTGCCCTCGGGCTTCGTCATGAACTTGACGGCGCCCTGGCTGGCGCCTTCCAAGTGCTTGGCCATGACCAGGTCGCTGTGCTCCTGCTTGGAGAGCTGATCCAGGACACCGCCCACCAGCCGCTTAGCGTTCTTGCTGTTGGCCTGCATGCACTTGATCACCATCTCGACGTTGACGTCCTCGAACGAGTGCCAGCAATCGTAGTCGGTCGCCATGGCGATGACCTGGTACGCGATTTCGGCCTCGCGCGCCAGCTTCGCCTCGGGGAGCGTCGACATGTTGATAACCGAACCGCCCCATGACCGGTACAAGTTGGACTCGGCGCGGGTCGAGAATTGCGGACCCTCTGGAGACGACGTCAGCACGACAGTTTACGGCCCAATGAGATCGTTTACAACTCACCCATGCAGATGACGGTACCCTTCTCGTGGAGCACGACACCGTCTCCCTCCATGTGCTGCGCGCATGTCTTGACGACTTGGGCCAGCCCCGCATCAAACGGGTCGGCGAAGCCAACGTGGGCGACGACTCCGCCCTCGAAGAAGGTGAAGGGGCGGACGCCCTTGGTGCGGTCGATGGCCTGGTCCGGGACGACAAAGTCCATAGGCTTGATCTCCTCCTGCAGGGAACCCACGGCAGAGAAGGCGATGATGCATCGCACACCGACATGGCGCAGGGCGGCAATGTTGGCTCGGTTGGGCACCTCGTGGGGGGCGAATTGATGGTGCAGGCCGTGGCGGGCCAGGAAGGCAATGTTGACATTGTTGTGGGAGAGGACATGGATCGGAGAGGCGGGAGGTCCCCAAGGCGTGATTGGGTTCAGGACGGCGACGGGCTTGTACCCCTCGAGGTGAGCAAGGCCCGTGCCGCCGATGACGGCAATATGGATGGGCTCTGATGATCGATCAGCATCTGCGACGACGGGCTTGGGACGACTCGAAGAACGAACCATGGAAGGTGGTGGGAAGGTCGGCCATTGTGATGGTTTGCGCAGACACGGTCAGGTATCGGGTAGTCCTGGTCCAATCGATTGTGCGACGCAGCAATTCAACCGTCAGAGGGAGATGCAGCGGGCGAAAAAAATATGGCGATGTCGCGATGGTAGAATTTCGGGCAGGACTTGGAGTATTACCCCGCCATGAGGATGAGGGGCTGACTGATTGACTTTAGGTGCCTCTAGCTGATAAGACACTGGAGAGGAGCAGCCCGCTCTGCGCTACCGCTGAAAGCTGCAACCGTGGTTTCTTCAACGGCTTGCTCGCCATTTACATGTGATGTATGTGTGTTCGCATGGGAGGGTGTGATGTACTCAAACGGAGCGTCCGGCAATTGATGGCGACAGCAGGGAATAATGCCTCACGCGAGGAAGAGCTGGCCATCTGCGGCAGCAACGTTGTCACCCTCCGGCAGCACCGCTGTTGCATCACTGCGCGCTGTACGCAGCACAATACCCGGAATCGTCTGCAGTGCCGAGAGTCCAGTATCACGTTCCTATGTTGTTTTGCTCATGTTCCTAGGAGGGATCCGTGATGCTTCACTGGCCGCCACGGCCGAAGCATCCGTTCGTCCTGTGCAACCAAGGGTCTTTAACGGCGCTGGCGCCTGGCTACATGCTCGCAAATCAACCAGCAACACAGCTTTTGCACCCTGCAGTATTGAATACATGGCAATCCGAAAGCGACTGGTGAAAGTTTAATAGCCATGGAAACATTGCAAGACGATCCGTTCCAAGACAACCAGCCGTGGCTTTGTGCTTGCTTGTGTCAGGCAGGCGTGCCCGCCGTCGGGCGCTTGCTTACAAAACCCCCGCCACCGGGCCGTGCTCCGAAGCTGCGCATCTCAAAATTTGCGGAGCCTCCCGAAATTTCAGGTATACATACAACCCGACACTCCCACTGCCCCGTGCCGAGCACGCCGACTCACCTTCTCAACTCACCGGCGCCTGCAGGCCCTCGTCGCCATCATGGCAGAGATGCATCCTTCCAGGGAGGCTATGACGCGCCTGGCCGAGTATGTGGCGCCCGCTGCAGAGCCCGCCAACCACGGCGAAGGCGAGACCATCGAGGAGCGTTGCTTCTCGGCCGCTCTCATCTGCCTCGAGGGTCACTACACCCATTCGCCCCCCATGGGCCCCCAGACGGCCGCCCGAGTGAGCTCCATGATCTCCAAGACGCTGGAGAAGACGCACACGCTGAGGGCAGCACGGTACGTCGCCAAGGAACCCGCTAAAGACGTGCGTTGCTGACCCGCGTCTGCAGAGAAGCCCTGTCGCGCAATGTGGCAATCTGGATTTGGCTGACGAGGATCTTCGCTGCTGCCATCCCGAGCCTCACCACCAGATCTGTGGGCCCTCTTTCCAGCCTGAACGACCCTGAGAAGGGCGTCAGCCCCCAGGAAAGCACCGCTTTGATCGTCATGAACCATGCTTCCATCAAGGAGGACCTCGGAACGCTCATCAAGCTCATGCACATTGCTAGGAACCTGCTGGTGAACGCTGAGCCAGAGGTCCCCCAGGACATTTGCGCTGCTGTGCATTTCGACCAGATGGTTTATCAGACCATCATTCTCTGTGTTAATGTCACTAGTAAAGGATATGACGGCGAGATTCTCGACGAGGCCCAGAGGCTGAAGCTTGCCGACGTTACAGAGCTCTGTAAGTTTTTCACGCCCGACTCCGCCGCGAGACGTACCCTGCTGACGGTTCCCAGTCAAGAAACTCCTGGTGACGTCAATGCAGCAGGCTCACAACTGGACGGCCAAGCATGATCGGAACAAGATGTCATTTTGGTTCGACGTGCTCTTCGATGACGAAGACGGCGCCTTTTCCGGGCCAGAGGAAGGCATGGGCGATGGCTCGGGATTTCGACCTGAGGTTGCCAAGCAGCAGATCCAACATTGGTTGGATCGCAACTCCAAGATGTGCGATACCGCGCGCAAGCTGCTCAAGGACTACGCCCAGAACCACGCCGACAAACCCCCGGGCAACCTGGCTCCCATCAGACCACTGGCCTGGAACTGGCTTCCAGACGGCTCAGTCAGTGTGCCTGCCGACATTGGCGATACCACCGAGAAAATCAACCCCGTATGGAAGCCTGATGAAACGGACAAGTTTGAGCAGGATCGGGCGTATGGCCGAGTCTCGAGGGAAATCGACACGTGGTGGCTCCGAGCACGCGACCCGAACTATGAGGAATGGGTCGTGGGAATGCCCTCGGTAGAATTCGCGCAGTCGCGAACGGAGCACTGCAAGAGCAACCTGATGCATCGTTATGCCCATTCTTATCGAGGAGACCACTCCCCCCCTCCAGAGGTTGTCGAGGAGGACGTTTCAGACCACGAGCACTGCCACTGCCCCGATTGCCATGGCTGCCACCACGATGAGCATGAACACGACGATGATCATGATCATGACGCGCACGAGCCAGATGCAGACGAACACGACGCCGACTGCGGGCATCACCACCACCATCATCACCATCACCATCACCACCATGACCATGATCACGACTACGCTCACGAGTACGTGGAGGATATCATGGATGACGATGAGGCCGACGACGACTTGTCCTACGGGGATGGGCCGTTGACGGGGCTGTTGACCGAAGTGCCCAACATCCTGGATCCTAAGCAGATTGAAGCGCTGCACATGATAGTGAAATCGTGCATCCTCGACAACGCAGGGTCTGGCTTGACACGAGCCGGCGAGAACTTGCAAAAGACCCGGTGCCGCATGTTCCTGGCGTTGGACTGCGGCAAGAGCCTGCTGCGGGAACTGCTGGTATTCATCGCCGTCTGGGACAAAGATGAGCAGTCTCTCATATTCCAGGTTACCACCCAGATTGTAGAGGCGCTCCATCATAGCGCCTTGATTCCATACGCATGGAACTCTCTGCGTATACCAAAGGACATCATTTCGCCTGCGCAGACGGTGCTGTTGCGCCTTGTGAACCACATGTTCCGCGCCACAGCTCACAACCCGGCGACGTCGGAGGCAAGGGACAATACGAGGGACATCAAGCTGGTGCATTTCTTCTTCAGCTTCTTCAGGAGTCGCATCGTGCCGGAATGCGCCGCTCTCCTGCACCTGCAGGCCCAGATCCGCGAGCAGAACTGCGACCCTGCCGAGTTTCCGGTGGACAGCTGGGACATGGAGCGCGCCAAGGACGGGCTGGGACAATACCTCGACTTCATCACCACGGTGGCCGAGTCGTCCGACACACGAGCAAAGCTTATTGAGTGGGAAGCCGTGTACGATCTCATCACCATCCTGAGCGGCCTCGAGGCTGGCGTGCAGAAGAAGGCACTCATCGAGCTACCTAAACGGGCGCCACAAGGCGAGGGTAGCAACCCCATGGTTGAGCGACCCTACTCGACCGGCAACGGCAGCCCGTCCCCGTCGCCGCCGCCGCCGCCCCTGACGGAACCAGCACACAAATTCCCGTGGTCTGGAATCAAGGGTCAAATTTTCACCATCATCGCCACGCTCCTCCAGCCACCACCAGGGCAGAGCAGCCCTGGAAACCCGCAGGTGCAGATGCAGATGGTGAACTACAATGGGATTGTACCCCTCCTCAACTGCTGCGCCTACGACGATCACAACCCGTACGCAAAAGAGCGAGTAACCATCTGCCTCAAGTGGCTGCTTGACGGCTGCGAAGCTGCTAACAACTTTTTCCGTGAACTGGTGAGCCTGGCGCCGCAACCGAACTTGAAGCCGCCGCCGGGTGGGACGACGGTGTCGACGATCAAGGTGGATGGAATTCAGGGCGAGGTCAAGGTGCAGGTGCGGTCGAACACGGCACCTCCGGTTGGGAGCGGTGCGGGCAGAAGCGAAGACAGCAACAAGGACTCCAACGCCGATCTTTTGGAGCGCGCAGCGAATCTTAGCCTTGGTGCTGCTCCGGTAGCCTCGAGGGGGACGCTTGAGGATGATTTCATGGCGTGAAGGAGTTCCTCGTGACCGTAGTCGCAGTATATAGTTATTTGGCTCACAAGCAGGCTGACGATGAGCCAACAGCGGCATGCATTCAATAAAGGCAGTTTACCAATCATTTGCACTTCATGGAATGGCACTGGTGGTTGGTAGTATGTGAGATTTTCTATTTCATACAAACATACACGCGGACGTATAATTACATGCTGCCGCAAACGATGAAATCTAGTCATCCAAAAACAATGAGACCCCAAAAGAATGCCGCGCCTATCCCAAAATGCACCATGCACATGCAAATAAAGGCCCAAGTAGAGATTTTTCAAGGCCGCCACCCTCGCATCATTCGCGGAGCGCGACGTGTCCCCACGAGCCCTCTTCGCCTTTCCGTCGTCGCACCGGGGGCTTTTCCACCGTCCACATGCTCACGAGCCGTTGACCTCGAGCTTGCCCTCAGTCTTCTCGACGTAGGCGACGAGGTCGGCAATGGTGCAAACCTTGAGCCCCCACTTGCGCGCAAAGGCAACGCAGTCCTCGCCCCGCATCATGCCCGACGAGGACAGGGCGGCGCGGCCGGGGACGAGGTCGTTGCCGTCGTCGACGACCTCGCAGATGGCGGCGGCCTCGAACTTGCCCGCCAGGCGGCAGAACTCGACGGCGGCCTCGGTGTGGCCGACGCGGGCCCTCACGCCGCCGGGGTGGGCGCGCAGCGGCAGGACGTGGCCGGGGCGGCGCAGGCTGGAGGGCGTGGCGGCCGGGTCGGCGAGGACGCGGCAGGCGAGAGCGCGGTCGTGAGCGCTGATGCCGGTGGTCACGGAGGCGTCGTTGGCGTCAACCGAGACGGTGTAGGCGGTACCGCGAGGGTCCTGGCTGGCCGAAACCATGAGGGGAAGGTCGAGGGCGTCGGCGCGGACGGGCTTGATGGGCGCGCAGATGAGGCCCGACGAGTAGCGCACCATCCAGGCCATCTGCTCCGTGGTCACGTCCTGGGCGGCGATGATGAGGTCGGCTTCGTTCTCGCGGCCGGGGTCGTCGAGCACGACGAGGAACTCGCCATTGCCTTTGGGGAGAAGAGAGTCAGCGTCAGGCCAGGGAGCGCAGGGGAACTTGAGCAGATCGTACGGAAGGCCTCAATGGCATCAGGGATCGAGTCGAACAGACTCTCGGGTATCGTGGAGGAAGGCATGATGCGCGCGAGCCGTGGATGGTTGGGCGAGCTGGGTGAGTGGCTGTCGCTTTGGCGGTTTTGTTGGAGGCGGCGAGCAGGTGAAGGAGGGCCGAGGACTCTCGATGTCGGCTGGCGGTCTTCGGACTTGCGGTGGGCGCGGGGGGAGACCCTGACTAAGTACCTGAGGTACCTCTGTTATGGGGGTGAGGGCGGGCGGGTACTTGGCTTTTTAGCCTAGGTAGGCTGGAAGTTTCCAATGGAGGGGCAATGGCCGCCGTGATGGGCTGTTTGTAATAATTACCAACGCACCCTCAAATCGCCGAGGCCGTCGTGGACATTCAGGTGCCTGATGGAGCAAATATGATTCCTGGGAGGGCATACGTGCGCCTTTTGTACCGGCCATGGCGGCGGGCCGACGGGATCCCCGATGTTCCAGCTGGAGGCGTTGCGCCCTTGGACTGGATTGGGGAGAGTTGGAGGTGAGCACATGTCAGGCCTGCCGGCAATACTCGAACTCCGTACCGCGATCGGACTACTTGGGCTCCTCCACGCCTCGCCATCTGCGAGCGATCTACCACTGCATAATGTAATTCGGTGCACAGTTACTCCGCGGCTGAAGGCACCGACAGGACCAGGACATATAAAATGCATGTCCAGCTGGCTGCAGAGCACATCCGTCGGCAGCCGAGAGCGGCATCGGACTTGGCAGGCCCATCTGCAAGCCGTCGGTAAGCAGCGGCACGGCAATCACTGCACGATTGCTGAATACTGTACTCGTACTCGTACGTACAGATACGAAGTACTCGTACGAGTACTCGTGCAGGACTGCCCTCCCTTGCCTCCCTTCAGGGTCCCAACGTGCGCGCCGAGCAAGCCGCGGCATCTAGATTCACCGGGGCTTCGGCTCCACAATGCTTGGCCACATGGAACCCCCGCCGTTACTGGGCGCGCGGCCGCTTTGTCAGCCGCTGGGCCGGCTGCCAAACCGACGGCCCCATCGGCTGTCGCTTGGTTTTGGAGCTCGTCGACATCAGCCACGACGAGGCCAACGTCCAGCCTTGCCCAGCACACCTCCGCTGCCATCGCCCATGGCTGCTCCGTCCCGGACAGTCGCAGCTCGTCTCGGGCGGCTACGACCACGGCTGCCGCAGGCCACCACCCTGGGCGGAGCCATCTCGTCCTCCTCCTCGTCGCGCCCGCAATGGCACTCGACCTTCTCGTCCGTCAACCCCGATGAGGTCTCCCACTTCAATGCCCTCGCCGGCGAGTGGTGGGACCCCCACGGGTCCTCGAGGCTGCTGCACCTCATGAACCCGCTGCGGCACGACTTCATTCGGGCCTGCCGCCAGTCGCAGCCGCACCCAGCAGCTGGAAACACATCCCTCACATACCTCGACATCGGCTGCGGTGGCGGCATCTTCGCCGAGAGCGCTGCACGGCTGCCGACGACGCGTCAAGTCACCGCCATCGACCCCACGCCCTCGGTCCTGGCCGTCGCGAAGGCGCACGCGCGCAAGGACCCGTCGCTGAGAGGCAAGCTCTCGTACCGCCAGACCTCCATCGAGGGGCTCGAGGTCCCGAAGGAGAACAAGGACCGCTACGACGTCGTGAGCCTCTTCGAGGTCATCGAGCACGTGGACGAGCCGGCCGCGTTCCTGGAGCGGGTCCGGCCGTTCGTCAAGCCGGGCGGCTGGCTGGTGATGAGCACCATCGCGCGCACGTGGATGAGCTGGTTCACGACGAACCTGGTCGCCGAGGACCTCCTGCGCATCGTGCCCCCCGGCACGCACGACTGGAACAAGTACATCAACGAGGACGAGCTGCGGAGGTACTTCGTGGACAAGGGCTGGGAGAGCCCGCGGGTCATGGGCGTCGTCTACGTGCCCGGCCTTGGGTGGAGAGAGGTGCGAGGAAGCGAAAGAGTTGGCAACTATTTCTTCGGGGTCCGGCGAAGCAGCGAAGAGAGCGGCGCCGAGGCGCAATGATACCACTCGCGGATGCGGCATGATCATCGATTCGCGTGGCAGTCACTTGGGGCACGAGGTGCCCCATTCCTGCTCCCTCCTTGTATCATTATTGTACTAAAGGCATACCTCCTGCAGTGTACGAGTACTATTATTGCACATTGCATGCTTGGAAAGTTGTGGCTGGGCGATGTTTCGCAACAGAGTACGGAGTACTCGGAGTCTTTGGTGGGATCCTTTCTTTGCTGAAGCAACGGACGGTGGTCGACCTGCCCGGACTTGGCCAACTTTAAGCTCGAGCCCAGAGTGATTGAAACCAGAATCCTGAAGAATAGCAATGCAATAGCCCTGATGACCTACCTGGAGGAAAAGAGAAGAAACATTTGTTGCGCGACTGAACGGGTCCTGTTAGGCGACCAGGCGTACGAAAACCCGCTCATGTCCGTAACTAGGTGAAGGGGTGAGTCACCCGGCCTGGAGCAGCATTTGACAAAGCAAAAGGCCCGGGCAGACTTGTGCAAGCCGAGTTGCTATCTTCGTCGACGTACCAAGGGGATGGATTGCTGTGTTGGTTGTGTTCCGATAACCCATGTCAGCCACATTGATGTGATGCCCCAACCGTAGACTAACTACTCGTAGTCTGCGATGCCATGACATAACCCACAATTGCTGAGAGGACGTTGCATCGCCGCCTCTGCCACACATGTCTCTTCCATCATAGTAGCAATACGGGGAGAACGATAGCTGATGGCTACAAGTTCAGTAGGATTTCCGGGTTCGACGTCACCAGGCAAACGCTTGCCAGCCCATGGTTGGACGGGCTACGATGACGGTCCGCGAGCCTATCTGCAGCAGCATCCTCATGAGGCTCCGTCGCCTGGAACGGGTCGGAGATTTCCCTTTACGGCGCCGTGCCGCCCTGGGGCGACGCAAGGGCTGGGCTTGGATCGCGACGATGCGGCCTCCTTGCAAAAGGGAGCGTGTTCAGACGGCGTATTGAGCAAACGATGCAATCAGCGGCCAGAGTGAGAGCAATTGGTTGAGACAACGAACGACAGCAAACCCCTCGCAAGCTTTATAGATGCAATGCAGGCTTGGCAACACTGGCTGGCACGTCCTCCCTCCCTACCTCTACCAGTAATTGAGGCGTTCGAGGCCCACCCTCCGCCGTCAGCCACCTGCATACGAGGGCCCACTGCGAGCGTCGCAAGCGCCAGGGGACCCCCCAGCGGCGTAACCCACCTCGACGTCAGCCGCCGCCCGAGGTCGATTGGAGCCTCACCTTATACCAAACAGTTCATCATCCTTCGTTTGTGTTGGTACATAAGGTCTTGCCGTTCCCTGGATCCAATTGACTGTCCCGTCGCGAGGTTTTCAGCCCAGCACAGGTGGGAGACGCACGCGACCGGCCTTCTCCGCACGAGTTTCGACAGGCAATGCGTTGAAACACGCCGCCAGAGGGAGCCTCGTCACCATGCGCACCACGTCGCTCGCGTTGCTGCTGGCAGCCTCCAGCCCGGCCCTCGGGCAGTTCGTCGCGCAGGACGCCGGCGCCCGCAACCTGACGGTCCTGCGCTCGCCCGGCGGCTCCAACGTGACCGTCTCGTACAAGGTGCCCGAGGGCACTTGCAAGACGGCCTTTGACGGCCAGCAGCAGTACACGGGCTGGGTCAACGTCCCCGGCGACTACCCGCTCAACCTCTTCTTCTGGTTCGTCGAGGCGCGCAACCCGACCGACAGCCTGACGGTGTGGCTCAATGGCGGGCCGGGCTCCAGCTCGCTGTATGGCTTCTTCGCCGGCAACGGACCGTGCGAGGTCATCGAGATGGGCCTGGACAAGTACGATACCGCGGCTAGGGAATGGGGATGGGACCGCGCCTCCAACATGCTCTTCATCGACCAGGTTCGTCTCTGCCACTCCCAAACCCGCTGTCCTCGTGTGAGTAGCCTAGGACTCTGCTGACCAGTGCGCCGGACAGCCCAACCAAGTTGGCTTCTCGTACGACACGCCCACCAACGGCACCATGTCCATGATCAATGGCTCGGTGGTAGAGCCCCCGAACCAGGGCGACGGCGGCTCTTCGCCCGCCTGGAACTTCGTCAACGGCACCTTCAGCACCGGCAACGGCAACACCACCGCCGACACGGCCCAGGGTGCAGCAATGGCGGTCTGGCACACGGTGCAAGGCTTCCTCATGGCGTTTCCCAAGTATCAGCCTCGCGCCAACGCGTCCGTCGCCGTCAGCCTCTTCGCGGAGAGCTACGGCGGCATCTACGGCCCCGTCTTCGCGGAGACGTGGCAGGCGCAGAACCAGAAGCGGCTGACGGGCGCCCTGGCTCGTAACTCGACGCTGGAGCTGCGTCTCACGTCGCTGGGCATCGTCAACGGATGCGTCGACCAGCTTCTCCAGGTGCCCATGTACCCGGCGTTTGCGGTCAACAACACGTACGGCGTCAAAGCCTTGTCTGACGCGGAGGCCAACTTCTACGCCAGCAAGTTTGCGGCGGCCGATGGGTGCAGGGATACCTTGATGAAGTGCCAGACCGCAGCGGCGCAACAGGATCCGGAGGGCACCGGCAATCAACCAGACGTCAACAATATCTGCAATCTGGCGTCACAGCTTTGCTATGAGATCGAGGACGCGTACTACAACTCGGGGAGAGGAACGTACGACCTCGCAGCGTCGAGTGCGGATCCCCAGCCGGCGCTGTTCTACGCCGACTACCTCAACCAAGGAAGCGTCCAGAAAGCCATCGGGGCGCCCGTCAACTACACAATCGACGACAACGCCGTCTTCAATGACTTCCAGGTGACGGGGGACATCTCGAGGGGCGGCAACGTTGTCCGTCTCGCCAACCTGCTCAAGAGCGGCGTCCGCGTGGGTCTCATCTACGGCGACAGGGACTACGTCTGCAACTGGTTCGGCGGCGAGGCCGTCTCACTAGGCATCGCGCAGCAGGCGGGCGGCGACTACGCGGCCAAGTTCCCCACAGCGGGCTACGCCCCCATCATCGTCAACGACTCGTACGTCGGCGGCGAGGTCCGCCAGTACGGCAACCTGTCCTTCAGCCGCGTCTACCAGGCCGGCCACTCGGTCGCCTGGTACCAGCCGGAGACGGCCTTCCAGGTCTTTGCGCGCATCATGATGGGCAAGTCGGTCTCGACGGGCAGCGACGTCAACCTGGCGTCCTTCAACACGAGCGGGCCCCTGAACTCGACGCACACGGCCAAGCTGCCCTCGGCGCCCAAGCCGACGTGCTTCGTCCGCTCCTTTGACTCGACGTGCGACCAGGACGCCCAGAAGCTGGTGGCCAACCACGAAGGGGTCGTCATCAACGGCGTCCTGTACAGCAAGTCGGAGGACTGGCCCCTCGCAACCTCGCAAGCGCCCTCGTCGACGACCAATTCGAGTCCGTCGCAGAGCATGACGATGACTGGCGTGTATACCGCGACGAAAACGCCCAGCAGCGCCGCATCGTCGACGAAGAACGGCTCCTTGCTCTGGGGCATTGGCGCCCCGCTCCTCGTCTTGCATTGCCTGCTGGGTTTACTGTAGGACGCCGCAGGGTTGTGGCGTCACGGCAGGAAGATTATTTTGGTGTGACCAAATTCAGCGTTGTCTTTTTTACATTTTGTATAGCTTGGGCGACTTGGTTGTCGTAAGGGGTGCAAGTTGGTCAAGAAGTACTTGTTCGATACCCTTCCAAGAATATAGAGCTCGTGATAGTTTAGCGAAATGCGTTTACACTGCTTTCTGATCACGCATGCCTCTGTTTCGTGTGCCAGACGGTAAGCAACTCGTTTGGGGGGGTATCATTTCGTCATCTGCTGCTGCATTTTATGCTATACGGAGAGCCCTCGCGATCCTCAAAGTCAATCATCATCGCTCTCTTGCTTGGGGGCTCTCCGGCGGGCCGGCCGGCCCACGAGCTCTGCTGAACTCTCCTCCTCTTCCTCGTTGTCTTCCATCTCGTCGTTGTGCTCAGCCTCCCTTGCGCGCTGAACCCTCCGCAACATGGCCTGGTCGAGGTAAAATTCGTCGCGAAACTTGGCTCTCGAGAACGTCTGCGGCGAGTAACATCAGCATGGGGAATCCCGGACATACTGATCAAAGAGATTTGAAGGCAAGGGGGGAGCAATGTACCTGTGAGCATCCCGTCTGGGGGCACTGCATTTGACCCTGCCCGGACAGATAGTCGAGTATGGCGCTCTTCTCAAACGTGTGCTTGCATTTGATATTGCTGTACGGCTCTTCCATGGGTCGCAGCGTCAGGGGGCAGTTTATGCTGAGCACCTCGCGCGCGACGGCCACGTCATCGTCATCGTCCTCGGCTTCGTCTACATGGTTGCTGCGTCTCCCCTCCGCACCAGGCCGGTTCATAACAGGCTGGCCATTGGAGCGGAACCATCGCGAAGCATCGGGCAGAGGCAAGCCGTCCTCTCCAGCGGCGGCGTCGTGCCAGAGCTTCTTGAAGCCGGCGTAGTCGTTGTTGAGGGCATACCGCTGGTGCGGCGTGAGATTGGTGTACTCGGTGGATTTCTGGGCGCAGCGCTCGCGGAAGGTGTCGAGAGTGCTGGGGACGGGCTCCTCCTTGCGGTCGTCTTCCTCGTCTTGGTCTTCGACGTTCAGAGCCCTGCGCTGCCCGGCAGCAGAGTTGGTGGTTTGTGCCGTGGAGGCGGCGGTGTAGAGGTCCCCCAGCGCAACGGATTCGTCCTCCAGCTCAGCCCGCTTGTCGATGACGTCGCGGATAGCCGCCTCAGATTGGCCTGTCAGCTCGTCGACCTCTTGCTCGAGCTCCCTCAAGTGCGCCTCGAGGCGCTCTTCCTCTGCGGTCCTGTCGGTGCCCTTTTCCTGCCTGCGCTCGCGCTGGTTCTCGAGGCGCTCGAGCTGGGCGCGAAGACGCTCGTGGAGGTCGCCGACGCCAAGGCCCAGGAAGCGCACCGACTCCTTCAGTTGAGACTCGTAAATGGCGGTGCCGCGGTTGTTGGAGAGCTCGCCGAGCGAGCGACGAGCCACGTCATTGAGAGGGCAGGAGGGCGGTTGGTACGGAGGCAGGGCAGAGGAAGAGGATGATGATGTGCTGGCAGCGGTTCCGCGGTTCACGAGTCGGGGCATCGCAAGGGATGCTTATGGCGGCAGAGCCGTGCGCAGAGGAGGCGTGGAATGGAGAGCTTGGCCGTGTCGTCGCGCGCGGCAGCGAAAGCTCGAAGAGTTGACGTCGGGACGACAATGGCAGCGGGGAGACGCGACGAAAACGCGACTTAGCCAAAGTACCTTAAGCTTGGTGGGGTTCGCCGCAGGAGTGCGCCCCATCGTTTTCACCCGCCCAACCAGCTTCCAATATTAGTGGCCTTTGTAAGGAACAGGGTCAACTGTCAAAGGGCACTGCCGATCTGTCCTACAAGCACCTTGAACAAAGGCGAGCCGTTGAGACGTTCATGCTGAAGTGGCTGACTGCTTGTCCGGACCGGATGCAACAATCTCTGCCACGTCCTCAGAGCCTCGCCGGCAGTGAGGACAATAGGCCTTGTTTGTGAGAGTCTACGGAGCACGAGGAGCAACAATCGACACCGGCAGTCGACACATCGCTTCTGTCGGCAGCGGAGCATCGGGCTGCTCCAGCGCTCGTGCGAGGTTGTGCAGGCGGCTTCCCGAAAGCTCCGCGCTGCGTGACCGTCGACGTCCGAGAATTGGAAGGGACTGAATACCCGGGGTGCCAGCCTCCCAGCGCGGGATCTCGATGGGCGACCCTCCACGAGGAGCTGCACTGCAATAAGAGCTGGGCGAGTTTGCCCGTGGCACCGCGCAGGCACGAATTGCCAACACACGGCTACCGGGTTCATCGGTCTAGAACCTCGAGACAAGGGCATACGGGCAGCGACAGCAGCCCAAGAAATTGGCATCGGTCGACGGGCACGGAACGGCCAGATCGTCGCAAAACTTGGTGTCGCGGGCATCGCCATCGATCGCCCTTGGATCGGGGTGGCCCTCGCCATCGGCCCAAGGCCTTCGGCACGCACCGACACGCCGTGCTTGCGCACTATCGACGTCGCACCGCCGGGCAACGGGCGCCGCGATAGTGTCCTAGCGCGCCGCGGCGGCCGCCTCGGACAGCCCAAGCCCAATGTGTCCCGCGCCGGTGGGGTTGGCCTCGCTCCGTCCCGATCACCACGTCCGCCCGACGACGCCCGCGATCTCACCACGTCCATGACCCCATCACTGCGCCCCCTCGGCTGCCACGAGGCCAAAATGGCCCAAGCCTGTTCGCGCTGCGTGCGGCCTGGGGCCCGGCCCGCGACATTTGTCTTCCACGAGGCGCGCCGCCGTGGATGCGGCGTCTTACGTGCCAAGTCATCGAGTGCGTTTTCCTGACCACCGATGCGTCCTGTGCTGCCGTCGCATATTATACGTTCATGGAAGCCCGCCGCCGAAGAGTTCACATCCCCGCCCGGTAGCTTGATGTCTCGTGGATGATGCTGTGACCTGCTTTCGACGCTTCTAGAGTTGGGCTGCGACTGGATATCTAATAAGCCGTCCTGGTCCGAGTCCCATCGTCCTCTTCGTTCCATTGCTGCCACTCTTCCGGCCGTCTGCCGTCTTTGCCCGGCGCATTCATCATCCCGGGCGACGACGCCTCTCCTGCCATGGCGTCGAAGGCGCCGCCGCGCATGAATCCTTGGGAAAGGCAGGCTCTGAATGCAAGTCCCCCTGCACAGTCTTTGTTGATCTGCGCAGCCTTCCAACACGTCCAAGGACAGTGGCTGACGCCAACTCGCACATAGTATCAGTTCCCCAGCAAACGCATCGCGAAAGGCGAGGACAGCCCTCGAGGCGAATGGCGGCAACTCGAGGATCCCGTCATGTATCCAGGCCTTTACTCCGCCAGCGGCTATGACATGATGGATATTCTGGTAAGCCCTCCCTTCCACCTTGCCTCACAGATCCAGTTACAGGCCTAACGTATCCGCGTATCAGTTACGCGTCATGGGTCGGCCAAATCCGCAAATCGACCTGGGCGCCGTCGACTGCTCCGTCGCGCTGACTCTGTGCGACCTCGACCTCCCCGACCAGCCCATTGTCTACGCCTCTGATTCCTTCTGCGAGCTGACGGGCTACTCCAAGTCCGAGGTCCTGGGCCGCAACTGCCGCTTCCTGCAATTCCCTGGCGGACGCGACGACTCCTTGGCAAAGTCAGCTTCAGGAGCGGATCAAGCCGCCGTTGGTCGGATGCGCCAGGCGGTCCACTCTCGAGAGGAGATCCAGCTGATGGTCATCAACTTCAAAAAGGACGGGCGGCGCTTCAAGAATATTGTCAGCATCATCCCCATCGAGCTGGATACCTGCGGTCCTCACTACGCCGTCGGGTTCCACGTCGAAGTCGACTGAGCAGGTCGGCACATCTCCTACGATTATACCCTCCGTCTTTTCCATGCCGGCGTTTCGAGTCTTGATTCAGTTGCGGCGGCGTCGGTGCTGGCGTTGGACAGCTCCGGCCAAACATTTTGGTCGTCGCACGAAGCGATGGTGGCTACGCTTTTCGTTTATCTTGATGAGCCATGACTTTACAGAGTATAGACACATAGACCTCGTCGCTGTGAGGCGGAGGTAAACGTTCTCGCCATCGGAGGCATCGTGTGCTCGGGTGGACAAGACCTGAAAGAACGGCGTTTGGGCTATTCCGCAGGATGAGATACACACGAGGGCGCTGGGGTCTACGTTAGTGCTTAAGACCAAAGAGAGTGCGACTAAATAACTTGCCCCCTTTGCAACAAATGGACAAGGGCATGCCTTGGCATTTCATCATTGAGCTCTGCCCGTGACAAATGCCCCTCGATTTCGGCGTTGGTAGGCCTGTTCTATTCCTGTACTCGCCCAGCGGTACCCGCAGCGCCCTCGGAAGGCGCACAGAATACGAAGCGGGCCAATCGGCGCCGAGGGTCGCGGCACGATGACGGCAATTGACTAGGTAAAGCGTTCCTAGGAGGGCAGCTCCGCGGCCGTGCCGGGCCGGAGCAGCATGGTCCGGGGCCGCCCTGAGTCATAGCGCCCGCTGCCGAGAACTGCATCGCGACGGCCGCGGTCGGCGACGTGGAGTATGAGCGGAGAGGCAGAAAAGGGCTTCGTCCCTGCTGCATTCTTGTTGTCGGGGAAGCCGTTTCTCGCCGTGCGCATCGAGTCTTGCTTCATTCATCAACCGTCCACCGCAGCGCGGCACTTCCAACGCCTCGCATCACCCGTTCGCTTCGCACGCCCGCCGCCATGGCCCCGACAATCCACCTCGTCCGCCACGCGCAGGGCGTGCACAACCTCTCGGTCGAGAACGAGTCCATCCGCGACCCGGACCTGACGCCGCTCGGCGAGCAGCAGTGCGCCGCCCTGCGCGCCTCCTTCGCCGACCACGCGCGCGTCACCCGCCTCGTCGCCTCGCCCCTCCGCCGCACCCTCAACACGGCCGTCGCCGCCTTCGGCGCCCCGGCCCTGTACCCGCTCACCGCCCTCGACGTCCTCCAGGAGGTGTCGGACGCGCCGTGCGACACGGGCTCCACCCCGGAGCAGCTGAGGGGCGAGTTCGGCGACAAGGTCGACCTGACGCGGGTGCGGCCGGACTGGGCTGAGAAGGGCGAGGGCAGTGTCTTCGAGCCGACGCTCGAGGCGCTGACGGCGCGAGCTAAGGAGGCTAGGAGAGCGCTCAGAGACATCGCCGGCCAGGGTGACGATCACGTTGTCGCAGTCTCTCACGGCGGCTTCCTGCACTTTCTCACCGACGACTGGCAGGGCATTCCCAGCGGTACCTGTAAGCCAGCCCGTTGTTCCCCTGCTCGCCTGTCATTCCCACGGCACTTCCAAGGTATCACTCGCTGACATCTAACCCCATAGGCACCGGCTGGTCCAACTGCGAGTGTCGATCCTACCAGTTCGTCGACCCTACCGGCGAAGACGAGGACGCGGCCCTGGTCGAGACGGAGGAAAGCTGGCGCCGCCGGCTGCCAACCAAGAGCCCTCTCTCCGATCTGGAGCAACGGGAGCTGCGGCTGGCAACACAACAACGAATCATGCCGGGGTTGAAGATTAAGGCACAAGCGTGAAGGAGGGGACTATAGAGCCGTGGCGCAACGCATTGATAGACATAAGCCTGCAGTAATGTTTTAGGAGGGGAAGTGAGTTCATAGACACACAAAGAAGAGGTAGATTGGAGATTAGCAGCATGCATTTCATTCATCACAATATAGGACACAAGAATCTCACCAGCGTTGAGGACACATGTCATAAGCTTCCGTCAAGCCACCGTCCCTCGGCAACACAACTCGCAATGCATGTACGAGTCCTTGCCTCGAGCTCCGACATCGATAGTGTGCCAGGCTCCTTGTCATGTCACATCACAAGCAGTCTCTCTCTCACGTCGTTTCACGTCGTCGAACATACCACAATGTCGTCCAAGTCACTCCGTCCCAGGTGATCCAGAACACCTTCAATCTCTTTCCATGACGATGGCCTTATCTCGAGCACAAGGATTGTCCATCCGAGCTGGCATCGCGGATCCGATCTCAACTTGCATCGGCAGTGGCATTTCGTTCCGCTTTGTTGGGGGGTCAACATGTCCTGGGCTGCACAATCAACGGGCCCATCCGGCTCCTAGCCCTGGAGTGCTCCACTGAGGTACGGCGCTGTCTCATTGAAGAGGTCGCGGAATTGGAAATATTGCTTCCTGGCAAAAGTCTCCCGGCTTGAGTAGACTACCCGAGCAAAGAGGTCGAAAACAATTTCGGACTGGTTTTTGAATGTGCTGACCTTGGCATCAACCATTTCCTTGAAATGGAAAAAGGTTCTGAAAGGGTCGAACAGCAGGTTGCCCGCGATTGGCGAGGATGCTGGGGTTGGCACGATGTTGTCGTTCACTTGCTTGGCCCGGGGGCCTTGTCCCTGTCGGGAGTTACTTTTGATTCCTGTGGTAGGCCGACCACCAGTCACGATTCTTGTACTCTGTCGGGCGCCTTGCCAGTCATTATCCTGAGTGAGAATCGATGGCTCAATCTCGCTCAAGCAAGCATGATTCGAGCTGGCCCGCGGCGAGGAAGACTGCATGTTTCCATCGAGTCTGTTGGTTGGGGAGGCAGCAGAATGAAGGCCTGCGGTGATGTTCGAAGGTGGCTTTTTATCATTCGCGCCAAACTGTGTGCCTTGGCGTGGCTCGCTCAATGTCACTTCGCTATCATCGTCCCAAAACAGAGATTCGTCAAGGACGTCGTCAATCGACAATTCGGGATGTGCATGTGTCTGCGGGTCGTTGAGGGTTTCAAACAAAAGATCCATTTCCGCATCGCTGTATACTTCTGACAAGTCATCCCCAAACGGTGCGGACTCGACAGGGTGCACGCTTCGGTTTCCTCTGTGAGCAGAGGCTGAAATGCATTCATGATTGGCACTGTTGCGAGAATTGTGAGAATGAGAACTGCCTGCATGTCGCTTTGCACTGGATGCTTCCGTATCCCAGGAGCACGCATCGTCAGCGGCACGATTTCTCTTCCGTTCTGGCCGTGCCTGGGACACCGGTGGGGTGGGGGCCGCCCCAGTAAAATCGCCTTGGGCACCAAAGCCGTAGTATCCTTGAGCGGATTTCATTTTGGAAATTCGGTCCCTGACTCCCCTTTTCGATGTTCAACGGGACAGCCGACTTCCTCAAGCCGGACTGCAGTATGACATCAGTTTGGCAGTCTGAGAGTTCCACCGGATGGGTCGCAGCGGTGTCTCCGGGGCTCATCCCAGAAGCCCCATTTCGGCTCCGGTGTAGAATCTGACGGGCACGCGGACGGCGAGAAATGCCTCGCTTTGCAATTACTCGCAGGACGGAGTGGAGGCCGCGTTTCGGATTGACGGGGAGATGTGGCACGCCGATGGTTGCCAGCTGCAAGAAAGAAGAGAGAAGAGGAGGAGAGCGCAGAGGCAGCTGCCCCAGAGGTTATTGGGCAGGTTCAGAGTGCCCTGGAACCCGGCGCCTTCCTTTCGTTGACGGCTGCCGGCTGGCGCAGGCAGGAGCCGGGTAAGCCGTAAATCCGCAGCAGGCATCCATTAGGTACTCAGTAATTACAGCAGTCAAGCAGGCGAGACAGGCCCTACCTAGAGGTAGGAAAGCCCGCCGAGGATTGCCGCCCTCTCCGTCTCCGGTATTCGCAACGAGCCCTGGGTGGAAAACGCCGTCGGACTTAAAACCCCGAGCCGACACCGAGTCCCGGCAACGGGGGTCGTCCCCGCTGAAAGCAGCCCAATCCAGGCACCGCCAGTCGCCCCAAATGGACTCTCCAGCCCTCGACGGCGTGCCTGGAAACCCTCCCCGCAGAGGCTCCGCCAATCAGTCGCTGCCGAGGGCGCCGCGCCGCACGTGAACGTGTGCCGAACGTCGTCATCCCGCGCTTCCGTGTGCCGCTAGACGGCTCCCACGGGCCCGGAGCGGCGGGACCGGCCCAGGACAAGCCCTGCAGAGCCGCGTCGTGACCCAGGGCTGTCGTGGGATTTCGGTCCTCGCTGCTGATCATGTCTCTTCTCTCCGCCTCCCTTATTGTTCGTTTATCTCCTCCATCTCTCCAGATTTCAACCCCCGCGTCCCCTTCTTCTCCGCTTTACTCCAGCTTCCTGCGTCTCGCCACCTTCAGTCTCGCCCCGGCGGCTTCCTTGTTCTCGTCAGAGTGCAACCCTTCTCAACCGACGCGACTTAAACGCAGGCCATTCGGCCTTTGGAGCAGGTCAGAAACGACCCAATTGCAGACTTGAGGGAATAAAAAGTTCGCGGGGTGGCGTATCCGTTGCAAGATGGGCGACGCACGTGAGATTGGGCGGCAAGAAGCCGGCGGCGAGCCTGTCGTCAATGGCACAGATCGCGACGCCAGCGGCAACAAGCAGAACGTATTCGTGGGAAGCATCGACCAGGGAACCACATCAACCAGGTTCATCATCTTCAATGCCGCGGGAGAGCCGGTTGCCAGCCATCAAATGGGCTTCGACAACAAGCACCAGCATTCCGGGTACGTTGAACAGCGCAGTCGTCGCGAAGCAACTTGACATTAACATGATGGGCCTGGTTCCAGATGGCACGAGCATGATCCCTTTGAGCTTTTGCAAACGGTAGAGACGTGTATCGAAAAGGCGACGGCGCAGTTCTGCTCCAAGGGCCATGACGTTGCTAGCATTCGCGCCGTCGGCCTCACCAACCAGCGCGAGACCCTCGTCCTGTGGGACAAGAACACCGGCGAGCCCCTCTACAACGCCGTCGTGTGGCCCGATACTCGGACGTCGTCCATCGTCCGCGAGCTCAAGGCTCGCGATGGCGCCGATGAGCTCCTGAACAAGTGCGGGCTGCCACTTTCCACGTACCCGTCCAGCGTGAAGCTGCTGTGGCTGCTTCGCAACGTTGACTCTGTCAAGAACGCTTACGACGAGGGGCGTCTGGCGTTTGGAACTATCGACACGTGGTTGATCTACCGCCTCAACGGCGGAAACGACAGGGAAGGCGGCCCTATTTACGTCACGGATCCGACCAACGCCAGCCGAACCATGTTCATGAACCTCAGGACCCTCAAATACGACGACTCTCTGCTGTCGTTCTTCCAGATCGACCGCTCAAAGATGTCGCTCCCGGAAATCGTCCCCTCGTCACACCCCACAGCTTTCGGTGCCCTGGCCCGCGGGCCTTTGAAAGGCGTCCCCATTGCCGGCTGCCTGGGCGACCAGTCGGCGGCCCTCGTCGGCCAGTGCGGCTTCAAGCCCGGCCAGGCGAAGAACACGTACGGCACTGGCTGCTTCCTGCTCTACAACGTGGGGACCGAGCCCGTCATTTCCAAGAGCGGCCTGCTCGCTACCGTGGCGTACGACTTTGGCAACGGGTCGAAGCCCGTGTACGCGCTCGAGGGCAGCATCGCGGTGGCGGGCTCTGGCGTGACGTTTCTGCAGAACAACCTGAGCATCATCGCCGACTCCAAGGCCGTGGACGAGGTGGCCTTGTCTGTCCCTGACAACGGTGGCGTATACTTCGTCACTGCCTTCTCCGGCCTCTTTGCTCCTTACTGGATCGATGACGCCAAGGGCACACTCTGTACGTGATTTTTCTTCAGCTCGATAGGCCCTTGTTTCCACACACCTGCTAACAGCTACGCAGTCGGCATCACCGCGCACACCCAAAAGGGCCACATCGCCCGCGCCACCCTCGAGGCGACGTGCCACCAGACGGCCGCCATCCTCGACGCCATGGCCGCCGACTCGGGCCATACCCTCGAGTCCCTCGCCGTCGACGGTGGCCTCTCCAACTCGGAGCTCTGCATGCAGACCCAGGCCGACCTGACGGGCATTCGCGTCGACCGCCCCGCCATGCGCGAGACGACCGCCCTTGGTGCCGCCATCGCCGCGGGCCTCGCGACCGGGGTATGGGCCAATCTTGATGAGCTCAAGAGCCTCAATGCCAGCGGCAGGACAGTATTCAAGCCTGATTTTGGCAAGGAGGAGAGGGCCAGGATGCGGAAGCATTGGGAGCGGGCCGTGCAGATGAGCAGAGGTTGGGTGCGGGACGACTGAACCGAGCGTCGGGCGTTTTTGGTGTAAGATACCACGGTTTACAAAAATTTCAGGGCTTTCCAGCGACTATGACGCACGTGTATATCGGCCAGCCAGCGTGCATCAACCAAATGTGTGTCAGCGAGCCCATGGTGCAGTAATATGTTGCAGTTTTGCCCGCTCACATGTCCTGATCAGGGGCCGCAACAGCCGGACAGACCTTGTTGGGTATTAGTAACAGCGATTCAATTACACCGCAACAGGCATCAAAGCCCCAGCGACATCTTGAACTGACTACCCTGACATGTTTCCGTCCACTCATAAGTCTTCCACTGGTGAATGCATTGCCCCTTCCTGAGGTTTTGCCTGCCTGCCTGCCTGCCTGCCTGGTTTCCCCTTTGCCGTGACGCCGGATGATTGACAACTCTCGAGATAAAACGAAAAAATGTTTGCAAGTTACAAAAACATGGCGCATTAAGCACACAGGGCTGATATTAAATAAAATGTCTCACGTTTTCCGCTTCGGCTGTTTTCGGGTGGTGTTGGAGAGTGGTGAGTTTGGATTTTTGTTGCGTTCGGTTTCCGAGCCTGCGCAGCCCTGGGAGGGGGGCGTTGCGCATTGGAGGCGGCACGGCTGCCACCTCACATGATGATGGCAGGAACATCAACATTGGCTTTGATGGACTTGTGGGGCAGGACGCTGCCGCCGTTGACGTAAATCTCGTCACCGATGGTGACGTCGTCGCCGAGAACAGTCACGTTCTCCAGGCGCGCCCAGCGGCCGACGGTGCTGTTCCAGCCGACAATGGTGGACTTGACCCAGGCGTGGTCCTTGACCTTGGAGCCGCGCAGCAGGACGCAGCGCTGCAGACGAACGCCGTCGCCAACGACGACGTTGGGGCCAATGGTGACATTGGGCCCGATGCGACAGTTCTTGCCGATCTTGGCTGAGGGGTCGATGAGGACGTTGCCGCCGTGGACGAAGGACTCGGTGGGAGGCGTCAGTTCTTTGCTGCCGCGCTTGGTGAGCGAGGACAGGTAGAGGCAGGTTCCGCTCAGGAAGTCCTTGGGCTGGCCGACGTCCATCCAGAAGCCGTCGAGATCGAACGAGTGCAGCTGGTTATCACGGACCATGGCGGGGAAGGTCTCCTTCTCGATGGAGGTGGGACGGAGCTCGATGCGCTTAAGAACCGACGTGTTGAAGATGTACATGCCAGCGTTGATTCGGTTGCCAACGAACTCAACAGGCTTCTCGACGAATCGGTCAATGCGGGAGGGGTGGTTGGGCTGGTGGACAACGACGCCGTATTTTGAGGGCTCCTCGACCTTGGTGACGACAATGGTGCCTTCGTCGCCGTGGCTCTTGTGGAATCGCAGCAGATCAGCGAAGGGGAAATCGCAGATGACGTCGGAGTTGAGGACGAAGAAGGGAGAGTCGTCCTTGAGCAGGATCTTCTCGGCCAGCTTCAGGGGGCCGGCCGTGTCGAGGGGCTCAGACTCGACGGAGAACTCGATGTTGATGTTGAACTTTTCCTCATACTGCCAAGCGCGTCAGAGCGGGGTGACTAGGGAGCAGATTGGACTCGGCAGGAGCCAACATACCTCGGCGAGGAACTTCTCCATAATCTCGGGTCGGTAGTTGACGGCCAGGACGATGTCGGTGACACCAGCAGCGACGAGGGCCTCGATCTGGTGGACAATCATGGGCTTGTTGCCAAACTCGACGAGCGGCTTGGGCAGGGTGAGGGTCTGTACGATGCGAGGCAGCTGTCAGTGCACGTCCAACGGCGCAGGTGCGGCCACTTGGCCGCGCGGAGGCGATGCGCGAAGCGGGTGGGACAGGGCGGCACGTACGAGAGGGCGAAGGCGGGTGCCAAAGCCTCCGACGAGAATGAGTCCTGCAGGGCCAGTCAGTGTCACGAGCACCACGATAAGGGGGGCAGAACGGGTTGTCGCACCCTTCATGGTGGTGGAGAGGTGGTCGCTCGAGGTGTCGTTGCAAGGGGCGCCGAAGCTATGTCGACGTGGGCGTCGGGTCGAGGAGCACGGTTCGAAGAGGGAAACGAGCGAAAGACGACGACGTAGGCGACCGTGTCGAAGCGAATCGAGACGGGCAGGAAGGACGGCGGGGTTGTGGTATCAAAGGGCGACGCAGGGACGCGAGAGAGAGGAGAGAGAGCGAGAAGGTTTGGAGCTGGAGGGCCAGGTTTGAGCTCGCGGCTGCATGTGGTGTGAAGGTTGCCTGTCCTTTTCAAGATGCCCCCTCGCCCAGTGCCGCATGCCAATGGCCGAGCCAGGCCACGGGTGCAGGGCCGCGGCGCTAGCCAAGGCCGTGGATGGGCAAGGCCAGTCGGGGAGGGTCCCTTCCCTCCCACGACACGAGACAGTGGGCAGGCGGGGGCGGCGGGCGGCCAATCAGCACGCCCAGCGCACCCAGCGTGGCTCGTCTCGCCGGGCCAAAAATTTCCCCAGGCGAAATTGTGCGCTGTTTGCGTTGGCCCCCTTTTTTTACGACGGTCGACGGACGGGACGGGTCCGGCTTCAGCACCAGCATCGGGGCGGCAGCGCATCGCGAGCTGCGCGACGCATGCGCGCCCTCATTTCTCGCGCCGGAGGGCCACCGAAGCGATGCCCAGCAAGCCGTTCGCAGCAGCAGCAACCGCCGTGTGTCTCGCGTCGCGCGCCTGGTGCACTGACGGGCGACACGCCTCACTTCATGGACCTCACATGCGACGACGGGCTGCCATGTAACGCGCCCGGCACTCACCGGTGTGGAGGCCGTCCTTGCTATGGAGGGCAGTCCTCCAGCGTCCACGATCGCCGGCGGCAAAGGTCTCTGTTGCGCGCGCGTCTTGTCCTCGTTTTGCCGCCGCTGCTTCTGCATCCTCGACGCTGCATTCGAAATTCGAACACGGTGCTGTCCGTCGCGGCATGTCTCAGATGCTCCAGATGGCCGCCGCGCTCGGCAGGCCCCCCCGTTTTCGACAGCCTCCAGGTCCACTGCCTTCAGCCCCCCAACCTCCGCCGACCACCCGCCGACAGGTCGCCAAATCACGTCTGGCAACGGGCGCATCCCGATGGCAGCCTGCGAGGTTAAATTTCGCCGTGCATGCGCGCCTTGCACGGCCAAGTCTCCTTCTGACAACCGCCGCTTTCCAGAACCTCGCCCGCCGGGCCATGGATCGCAGGGGCCAGGTCGGCGCCGGCGGGAATTAGGACGGGCACAGCGCGGCAAAGACTGGGCTCTAGTGCGTTCTCGTATGGCCACGACCAGGGCAGTGCATCGCTAGGCCCGCCACATATGGCTTCTATTCTTGTCCTGGCATTGAAGCGTTCGGCCGGTCCGATTGCGGCTCTGCCTTCGTCTTGTCTCCCTTCGTCGCCGTTCTCTGCTGCCATCGTCGACGTACGAGTGCTCGTCCACAATGAGGCCCGAGGCGATCTTCTCCCATGAGACCTGAACCCCGCGCCACTGAGATCAGCGAGACACGATTCGCTCCTTGGGCCTGAGGCGTCGCTCATCTTGTCCTCGTCTGCGGGGGATTGGCAACGCCACTGCCCTGTATTTGGCTAGCCTTACACAGTCACCTGTCGCTAAATCCCATCCTTGACCCCCATCGGGAATCGTCGGCCCCCGCCGACATCTCATGACGCCTCCAGTTAAGACACGGGGCCCATGTTGTACATGCTCTGGGCGGTGCGTGGTACTTGCATCAGAAGAGTTTACATTTTCCGTAGGGAGCCCGCATCCAGAAATGACAGTCTTGCAGCTTCATGCCGCACAATTGTATCGTGGTAGTGTATCAAGCACACAGGACGGGTCGTGTCTTCAGCACGAGCCGAGTGTGGCTCAAGCCCCAGACGACGGGTTACCTATCCCACATCTAAGGAGTACCCGTCTCCGAGCTGATACTCTCTGCTTGTCTGTCTACTCGTACGAGTAGCTCGACATTTGTCGGCGACGATCGCTTTGCAGCGGGCACGTCATCGGTCTCGTGGAAGCGCCCGAAGATCGACACTCGCACTCGCAGATAGTTCACAGTTGCCTTGAGGTCACTCGGGATGCGGGACAAGTGAGTGCGCGTAAGGTAGGCATTGATAGGAGGAGTCATGGGTAGGGTGTTTCGCATCTAGCAAGCCCCCGGAGGCATGACAGGGTGTTGATTTTAATGCGGCATGGACCTCTTTGGTTAGAAACTCGGTAGAAATTGCACCAGTACGGAATCCCCTTGTCATTCAGTCCTCCCTCGCTACCACAAGTGCTCGGGGTTTGCTTCTAATTTGGGTACTGTCCTCATCACCGGGCTCCCTTCAATGTTCCCTGCTACCTACCTACCTACCTACAGCTATTATGTGCTACTCCCGGCCGTCCCTGTCGCACTCGGCTCGGACCGCTCAGCTCAAATCTGTGCTGGTGGATCGGCAACAGCAAGCTCTTCAGGATACGCATGTAAAGGTAGTCTGCATATGATGCACGATTTCCTGCGTCGCCGACATGAGACGCGCCATCGTATCACGGCTCCGCAAAAGTCAGGCCAAAAAGGGCGCCCTTCGTCCGATGGTCATTGCCCCGGCGGCGAAAAACGAGTCTTCATCAGATTGCCAGGCGCTCTAACCATGCAATCGACATGGTTGCCATCGTAACCATCCGTGGCCGAGTCGTTGGAACCCAAACCCTCTTCCACGTCACGTTCCGCCGTCCCTCTACCATTGAGGTAACAGGATATACAGCCATCTTCGGCGTTTGTCTCCGGGTCCGCCACGCGATGCTGGGATACCGGAACAGGCGTGGCATTATTCGCAATCCACCCATTCGAGGTAACCGGTGCCATTCAGGGGCTTGCTGCACCACGTACCGGTCAAAGTATAGGCAGCGACATATCCTCGGCCGTGGCCAAAGCGAAACGGCGAGTCTACGGTGGCATTGAAGCTGACAAGTTCCTCACCGCCGTCATGAACGGTCCAACGCATTCGATCTGGCACCCTCATCGTGCGGCCTTGCGGGTCAGTAGCCGGGCTTTCACGGTAAGCAAGGATCTCGAAGGCGACATCCTGATAGACGAGGGCTTCGCCGGCGAGGCTCCGGAGGTGCGCTAACCGGCACATTGTCAAACTCAATGCTCGCACGTCGGTCAGCAGCAGCTGGGTGCTGTTGTCCAAGTTGACGATCTGGTAGGTGAAAAAGGTGATGGGCATTTTCAGTGACGGGGGAATGGGCCTGCGAAACAGCGCTTGCGGAGTCATGCAGCGCGCATACTCGACGGTACACAGGCCAGAGACCTCGGTTATGCCCCTGGGGTCACTGATTGTGCCACGGTACGTAGCGAGCAGGCTCAGGTGGTCGTAGATGGGGGTTTTGACAAACCACGAGACCTGCTGGGAGGCCGGATCTGGAGATCCACCTTCATGTGGCGGTATCGACCTGCGACGACGAAGTCGGGGTAGTTGAAAAGGATGACGAGGTCGTCGCCCCAGGCTAGACGCGATCCGTTCGCGGCGAATGAGCAGTTTGTCGACGTGTCATACGCTTCATAGTGATGCGTCTCCCCATATGCGGTTGAGGAAAGCACCGTCGCGGTGTTTCGCGAGTCAGGGGCAGAAAGATGATCATTGTCAAAACATATAGAGCCGGTCGCGCCGATGAGCGTCATGGTGTTCAAATAGCGATACGGCTCGGGCAGGTCCGGGATGAACACGCCGTAGTGTGTCCATCCCCACCACCTTGAGTCGACATGTGGCAAGAGTATGTCGGGTACAGTGAAGGAGCGAGTCGACTCTTCAATTCGCTTGTCTAGTCGTGGAGCAACCTGAGTGAGCAAGAGTTTCGTGGCGGCGGCGAGCAGCCCATTGGTGGGTGGCGACATCGTTGCCAGTCTGCGGGATTGAATGTAAACACTACGCGAGCAGGCTCAGGATTGTGTCCTTGCGAATGTCGAGCGATGGGATGTGGAATCGCACCCAAGCCAACTCGCTGGCATTTTATACTTTAATCATGGTTGTATCACGGTACAGTGTATCGTCAGAACATGGAAACTGAGGCTGCCGAGGCTCTCGGCAGCACCCTGATTTCCATAAGACTATCTTGCGTTACGCTGTATTGTCAATGCACTCGGTGTGGAGCAAAGCGGTCAGAACGGAACATGTAGCATTTCCGTCGCCGTTCATACATACACACAAGCAGTGAGACCTTGCGAGTCGGGGCGATGACAAGACACTCCTCCGACGAGGAAGCGCACAGCATCTCACTTGCCGTGAGGCGCAAACGAGTATTATGTATCAGCTGTTTAGGCTCAGCCTGATCAGAAGCTGCTTGTGCCGATCATGACTACGTCCCGTCCCATCAAATGCACGAGCGTTCCAGGTTGTAAGTGTATGTACTCCGTACCTGGTGCAGCACGCCTCAGTCGCCGACGTTGGCATAAAGTGTTCAAGGTCGGGTCGGGACTATGAGATGACCGGATCGGGTACCCGGACGTCGTGTGTACATCCGCCGGGCCAAACGGGTCAACAGATGGCGATGCTCCGGGGTCCGGATATTGCCAAAAGCGGGTACTCGGGGCGCCCTGCCGCCCCGACGCCGGGTAGGAGCCAATGCGGAGTGGACGGGCCAAAGGACATGGAGCAATTAATTCCTTCTACATTATGTACAGTGAGGCATGAAGTAATAACTATCTGGCCAACTATTATACGGCTCGGTGGCGCGGCAAGCATCCATCTTTTTCAGTTCCCCGCCCCTCCTACCTGTAGGCGCCGAACTTCAGCGAATCGACCTGCCGAAACGGGGAAAGAAGCTCACGGCAGCTGCAGCTGCACTTCCGACCCGTCCCCTACCTGCCAGCAAGGATTCGAACTCTGGTGAGACAACCTCCATCAACCATCTTAACTTGCACGTAAGCTCATGCTGACGGCATTGACTTCCATCCCTCCTCTTAAACCCCGCGACGACCTGGACGCAGCTTCGCCCAACCGTATCTGCGCCTAGCGGCATCCAACGTGCGGCATCCAACGGGAGCGTTACTCAACGAGCTTTCAAGGACACCATGACCATCAAGAGTCTCGCGACGTGCGCCGCCGTGGCCCTCATCGCAGGCCGGGCGACGGCTCTGCACCCTTGGGGCCCATGGCTCGGCTTCCAGTCTGAGACCAGCGGCGTTCGGGTCGCTAGATCAGAGTACTCGTCAATCAAAGAGCACACACTCTCCGTGCCCGTAGATCACTTCCACAACGATTCCCGGTACGAGCCACACTCGGACGACTTCTTCGACCTGCGGTACTGGCTCGACACCACCCATTACCGGGAGGGCGGCCCCGTCATCGTCCTTCACTCGGGAGAGTTTCCCAGTGAGGGCCGTTTGCCGTTCCTTGAGCACGGCATTGTGCCCATCCTCACTAAGGCTACGGGCGGCATTGGCCTCGTTCTCGAACACCGCTACTACGGCACCAGCTTTCCCGTGTCCAATACCACTGTCGAGAGCTTCCGTTTCCTGTCGACGGAGCAGGCCCTGGCCGATACGGCCTACTTCGCCCAGAATGTCCAGTTCCCGGGCCTCGAGCACCTCAACCTTACAGCGCCCGACACGCCGTACATCATCTACGGAGGCTCTTACGCCGGCGCCTTCGCGGCTTTCACTAGAAAGCTCTATCCTGACGTCTACTGGGGCGCCATTTCTTCATCGGGCGTCACGGCCGCCATGGATGAGTATTGGCAATATTTCGAGGCCGCGCGCCACTTTGCTCCCGGAGACTGTTCGCCCACTCTACAAAAGCTGACGCACATCATCGACCACATGCTGTTTGACAGCGATTCCAGCAAGGCAGATGAAATCAAGGACCTCTTTGGTGTCAAGGAGCTTCACAATGACGAGTTCGCCAGCCTGCTCACCAGTGGCATCGCTGGGCTGCAAAACACCAACTGGGATCCTGAGAATGACTTTGTCGAGTATGGAACCTACTGCGCGACCATCACCTCAGACGCGCTGCTCTTCGCCAGCACCGCTCATCTTCGTCCGTCGGTACAGCGCATTATTTCCTTTGCCGGCTACAGTGCGGAGAGCGAGAGCCTCACTGCCCGGATGCTCAACTACATTGGCTATGTTAAGGACAGGGTCCAAAATGATAAGTTGCGCTGCAAAGGTTTGACCCTTCGGGAGTGCTACTCTTCACGTCTGGAAGAGGAAAACACTGGTCTAGACGCTGGATGGCTACGAAGTTGGCTTTACCAGACGTGCACGCAGTACGTACTCTCACCATGCCTGGCACCTCGATAGCAAATTACTAACACCGTTCAGATGGGGCTACTTTGTGACCGGGGAAGGCGTCCCCAAGGATCGTCTACCGTTAGTTTCACGGGCGCTCACATACGAATACGCCACTGTCGGCTGCCGCCGGTCGTTCAACATTACAACGCCGCCAGACATCGACTCCATCAACAAGCTCGGTGGCTTCAACTTCAGCTACCCGCGACTCGCCATTATCGATGGTGCACAGGATCCCTGGCGCGCAGCTACTCCCCACGCCATCGGCCTGCCGGACCGCGAGTCGACGACGACGGAGCCGTTTTTGATGATTGACTGGGGCGTGCACCACTGGGACGAGAATGCGTTGAAGCATGAGGTCGAGGGCCTGCCACCCAAGCAGGTTGTTGAGGTGCAGCAAAAGGAGGTTGAGTTCGTCAAGGCGTGGTTGAAAGAGTTTGAAGCTGAGAAGCAGCAAGGGCTCAAGGAGGAAATGATGGGGGAACTGTAGCGGAGGCACAAGGGAGGAAGTGAGTATTGATAGCACATTTGATACGCTGAACATGGCTTATTCGACGTCTGCAAAAGTGCACTTCGCTCCCCGAACCACGCTTGTTCCTTCTCACGAAGGCTGAGACCGCACCGATATGCCTGACTGAACATACATATTCCCTCACCTACTCGGTCATCCAGCGCATTCCCTCCACCAGCTGCTGCAGCCACCTTCGCGACGCCTCCAGGTCTGGACACGTCGTCCAGAATCCGTGCGGCAGCCCTGGGTACACGTCGATCCGCGTCTGCAGGCCCGCGTCTCGCAGCAACTGTTCAAACAGCAGTGCCTCGTCGCGGCGCGGGTCCAACCCACAGACAGCAAAGTAAGCTTTTTTGGCGATTTCGGCATGCGAGTCGAACAACAGCGGCGAGAGACGCCTGTCCTCCGGCGGTGCGCCGTACTGGCCTGCTGCTCCTTAATACTTGTGCGAGAGAAGATACAGGGGGAGGGGCGTGGAAGGGTACCAGCGAAGTAGTCGATGGACTTTCTCGTCAATCCGGGCGCCTCGGTGATCTCGTCGACGCTGAGGATGCGGTCGAGATACTTCTGCGGCCGCACGTCGGGGTGGCAGAAGCTTCCTGCGAGGAAGACGAGCCCCGTCAAGGGCGGGCTGAGGGCCTCCTCGAGGGCCAAGTGAGAGATTCCCGCGGTGAAGTTCGCTCCGGCCGAGGTGCCTCCCAAGATGAATCCCTTGGCGAGGTCCGTGTTCAGCTGCGCCCGGCCGTCTGTAGATGCGACCTTTTGTATGATTTAGCTCTGGTCCTATTCTTGACGGTCAAAGGTAGACGTACCCAGCGAACCACGTCGAAGCAGTCTTGAAAGCCAACCGGGAACTTGTGCTCCGGGGCCAGCCGGTACTCGACATTGACCACCGCGAGGTTCGTCTCCAGCGCAATCGCACGGCACGTCGAGTCGTCCGTCTCCAGGCCGCCGGTGACGAAGCCACCGCCGTGGATGTACACAAACAGCGGAAGGGGTACATCGGCGCTCTCACTCCTGCGATAAGTGCGGAGCGTGATTCTGGCCCCCTCGCGGATTGTAATGTCGAACTCGGCAATGTCCAGTCCAGGCTGTGGGATGATGGGGTGGCGGTCACGGCTCATGCGATAGACCTTGGTCCCTTGCGGCAGGTTCCTCGGAAACTGGACGGCATCGTGAGCAATGAAAAGCGGTGGCGAGGGCAAAGGGATGTCCTACGTCTACCCATTGCGGGTCACAGCTGGCGAGATGCCTGTGTTCGGCCATTTTTCGTCGTTGCACGTCACCTGGCTGAGCAATTGCGGTCTGGTGCGTTGCACAAAACGCAGAGAAGAGAGCGTAAGCCAAGTCGCCAGAGGATGACCTAGGGACGTATTTACTTGTCGCGGACCAGGAACGACGCGACTGCGAACAGCTGGGTCTCGTTGATCATAGGTAATCAGCCATTCCCAGGTAGTGGCCGCCAAGCCTTCCTCTCCCTGCCTTGGAGTTCCCCATATACGTACATAGGGCCGACCCTTAGAAGCAAGGGGCTCCAATAGTAGTATGAAGCCCACCAATCCTGTCTGGTCTGAGAGCGGAGAGAGATGGATTAGATGGATATGATAATCTTATCTGATGGGGCAGTGCGCCCAATTGCTCACCGCGCCTTTGCATCCATCGCAATGTACGGGGTACCTTACAAAGCATGCCAATCAGCTTCGGCTTCGGCAAATTTAACCGAGAATGAATTAGAATCATTGTTAAGCTTGAATTGAAGCAGGTAGAGAAGGATGAACAAATCTAAGAGGAGAGTTACAATTTCGAAAGAGTAATGCTTAAGTTATCTGTATGTAGAGCATCTTGTTAGTTGCTGCACGATTGTTTATTGGCATTTTAAGTTATGAATTTGGTCTTTCATTTTCACCTAAGGTCGATGATCTATGCAAGAACCCCCAGGTGGTCGTGAATGCAACATGCTTGATGTCGGAAAGTGGTGTGATAGATCGCTTGGTCAGCGCCGCGCTGTACTCGTAGGACTCTCATCTGGTCCCCGCCCGCAGATCCACAACCTCAAGCAGCCCCCTCAATCTACTTCTGAACCTCTTCTTGTTCATCCTGGCTAGGGGCTTCTTTCTCACCTTTGTCGAGTGGAGTCCAGTCCAATCCAAAACTAGCTAGGCACGCCACAGCGCATGCCGCAGTCGGGATGTACTTACCAAGAGCAAAGTTAGCATTTAAGAGTAGCTATGAGACAGAGGAGCAATCACTTACAAAAAGCTCCGTCACGGTTTGATTCTATGCCTTCAAGAAGCCCTGGAACTGCTCTGGCTGTATGAGCGGCCGGACGTTGGCGGCACCGACCTCCAAGACCATGGTGGCGTTGACACCCGGGGCATAACGATGAAGAAAAACAGGCAGTCGGTTGCCCAATATGGTCTGAGAAGCTGAGACGAAAACGGCAGTGCCGAGCTGCAGGAAGAGTTTCAGGGCCGACATGCATACGGTTTGCTGGTTGAGGGGAACAAAGACATGGCTCGTCGCCAGGGCGCAGATGACGAGGCCAGCCTTGAAGACGACAATGAAGGCTAGGCAGACGTGCTTCATGTGCAATTTCTCGCACAATTTGCCTACTACGGGAGTTAGGGCGCACCTGGTGGCTTGCGTATCAGTTGGGACGCTCCCTCTTTTCCCTATCTTGCCCACTAATAGTTTGCTGGGATTTTTGCCTTCTTCTCTTGTTTACCATTTTTCCTTACTATGCACTGGCTTTCTGAAGAGAATGACGAACAGACAAACAATATAAATCATAAGAGAGCTTACACTGGCAGCACGTAGGCCGACTCATACCACGCAATATCTGCAAGAGTGCGAAATTCGTTGGTCAGAGTAGGTATGACAGTCGATTACATGGTAGACTCAAGCACCAGGAGGTAGATCCCCAAGTGCAACCCCCGAGAAGCAGTCAGAGTCGTGGGCCATGGAGAAGTAGTGACTTTGACGAAGCCTCAACCAGAGTTTGTTCGGATGATGGTTCCTGCTGCTGGTTTTCATTGGCCATGTTGGGTAAGGGGGCCACCGACATACTTCTGGCTCCTGTGACGTTGGCGGTATTCTCCGTCTTCTCCTGCGTGGCTGGAGAATCGGGTCGGTACTGCAGGTACGTTTAGCTTTTTGCGAGCTGTGAGAACTTACACGTAGGCAAAGGCGGGCTTGGGCTGGTGAAGCAAGTCCAATCGAACGGGCAGATGTTTATTTATCCATCTACCTGTAATGCGCATCAAATTGATGCCTTGAGGATGGGGCCCTCATACGCGCAGCCGCGGCCCGCGATGCTCCATTTTCTCTCTTCTTCGTTGTTGTTGTTACTCTCTGATGTTGGTTGAAGTCAGAACAACGAAAGCTTGGGAAGGAAAGAAGAGGCCACCTGCCTAAAATGGAGATGGCCGAGTGGAAGGTGCCTAATTCTATTTGCTGCTGGATGAGTGTCTCTGATGGTGTTGGTTGCTTGGCCCCCCCTGGAGCTAGGTATGTTCTTTAACCATGGGCCACCGTGGGCAGCGTACCCGCCCTCAATCTTAGTGTACTAGGACCTAGGGAACCCCCCCCCCCC
>JALHBU010000007.1:0-49070 GCA_024340005.1 Tolypocladium tropicale | reverse complement strand
CCCCCCCCCCCCCCCCCCCCCCCGGTACGGCAAGTGGGGCCCCATAGTCGCCGCGCCGGGACCCTTTCCTTCCATGCTTCCCCCGGGCGGCGCGCACGGGCCAACGCAGCCATGACCCGCCGCCGCCGCCTGGGCAGTTCAAATTTGACGACGTCCCCAGCACATCCCCCGATCCCCATCCGCCACCTACCTTATCCTTCGTCGTCCTTCCTTCACACGACGCGACGCGCGCCCAACCTCGCCATGGCGTCGAGAACAGCACCCGTGCTACCCGCCCTCGCCCGCTCCATCCGCCCACAGCTCCTGCGCCCTCTGCCGCAGTCGCTGCTGCTGCTGCGGCATTCAGCCTCGCCGCGCCGCCTCGCTCGAGGCTTCTCCAGCTCCTCGCCGCGCGCCGCCCACGCCATCCCCCGTCCTCCGCCTCGCTCCCCCGTCAAGCCCAATGCCGCCGCCGAGGCCCAGGCGAACCTCTCCGGCGACGCCCCGGCCTCCGAGGGCCCGCGGCCCGAGATGCAGAACCCGGCCTACTACCAGCTCTCCTTCACCTGCGTCCCCTGCGGCCACCGCTCCCACCACAATGTCTCCAAGCAGGGCTACCACACCGGCTCTACACTCATCACCTGCCCCAGCTGTCGCAACCGCCATGTCATCAGCGACCACCTCAACATCTTTGGTGACCGCAAGATCACCGTCGAGGACCTGATGCGCGAGAAGGGCAGGCTGGTCAAGAGGGGCAGCCTCGGCGAGGACGGCGATATCGAGTTCTGGCCCGATGAGCCCACCGAGCAGCAGGCAGACGACGCTCAGAAGACGGGCTCGTCTTGACCTTACCACGGCTTTGCCGATGATTCTCATGACAAAACACATACTACGGCGTTGGGCTGAAACATTGATACCCTCCTCACGTGGGAGCTGCACAGCCTGCGCCAAAGGAGGCTTTGACTGGCTTTTTCTGAGCCGTCCTTTGCAGTCTGTAGATATTTTGTACAATAGACCGGGCGTATGTCGCCGCTGAAATGCGTACACATGACTTGATCTTCCCCCTCCTCCACCCGTTCCGCAACGCCCATGCTGGTTCTAATAATGCCTTTACCACCCCTTGTACGCCTGCCGCGCAGACTTCTGCTCCCGTCCCCGTACCTTGCGTCGCTCCTTGTTCTTGTCAAACTTCTTTCGCTTGTCGCGGCCATGCTTCTCTGGCTGCGTCAGCGCCTCCACCTTGCGCTTGCTGGCCCTCTGCTGTCTCCTGCTCCTGACTTCCTCGCGAATCTCGAGCAGCATCCTGCTGTACTCGGTCGTGCCAAACTTCTTCTGCAGTGCGTCCATGAGGATCTGGGCCCTCGTCTTGATGCCCTCGAGCTTCGTCTTGAACAGCTCGTCTTGGGTGAAGGGCATGGGGATCGACGGGTCCGTCAGGTGCTGCAGCGGCACAAGCATAGTCTTGAGAGATGGCTGGGCGTCCGCGAGCGAAGCCCGGCGGAACACAGTTTCCAGGATCTCCATCGCAGCCACCTTGGAGTTGATGGCCATGCCTCTCGGGCGGATTTCCTTGCGCAGAATATGGGACAGCCTCCAGAACAGGTAGTCCAGGCTCTTCTGTCTCTGACCGTCATCCTCATCTTCGTCCTGGTCTTCGGCCTCGTCGCCAAGCCCTGATTCGTCAATAACAGTAGATGTAGCCGGAAGGCAGGATCCAAGGAAGATCAAAGCCTGTACAAGTTCGGCCGCCAGGGGCTCGTCCACCTCTGTGCCATTCAGTGTGCCCAGGGCAACCCGGGTGAGCTTGTACACTTCATCCACCCCCAGAGGGAGACCATGGGAGCCCTGGATTGTCTCGCCCCTCGAGGTGCCCTTTCGCTGGTGCGCAAAGTCGAGAAGGTATGAATTGATCAACTTCACGGCCGGCAACTTGACGAGCGACTGCGGGTGCCGGAGACACCTTGCAACGTCATGCCAAAGACCCGCCCTATCGGCCGACAAGGTCTGCGCAGGCAACTCCACAGTGAAGAGGCGGATGACGCCAAGCGTCGTCTCGACCAGCTCCTCATCCAGACTCTCAATCTCCTCGGTGCCGAGGATGCGCATGGCTTTGGTCAACACGAGCTTGCAGTCCTGCTTGTTCTTTTGCGCCTCTTGGGTGGACTCAATGTAGTATCCAAACACTTGCAGAGCAAGCCTGAGGACTGTCGAGTTGTCGTCCTTCTCCAGCCAAGATCGCAAGAGCGTCAGGAATTTTTGGGTTCGTTCCTTATCTGACTTGTTGAAGATTTCTTTGAGCAATTCTCCGGCAGCAAGCCGGCACTTTTGGCTGTCGTCGTTTGCAAGCACCAGGAACAAGGGCAAGAAGCAGGTTCCGGCGACTTCTTGGACGAACTCATCCGAAGACTTCATGAGCAGCAGGTGAATTATCTCCATGACCGACAAGCGGCCGCCTTCGCGATCGTACTTGAGGTTGGCCACGACGAAGTCGAGTTGCTTGCCCCAGCGCGCCTTTTTCTGCGGGTATTCCCTGATGAACTGGAAAAAGGCTCCACGGGCCAGGTCCCGCGTGTCCTTGTCGTCGTTGCTGATCATTACAGTGCCGACATGATCCATGGTGTCGTACACCGCCGCAGTCTCGATCCGGCGATCCAAGACGGAGCGCAGGAAGTTAAAGGTCACATGCCGGTAAAGCGGCTCCGTGAAGTCATCCTTCAGCTTGCCAAGGAGCATGTCAATAGCAGCATCCTTGACCGCGACGTCCCGTCGATCGCGCAAGACAACTGCCAACATCTTAAGAGCTGCCTGCGCCAGCTCCGTGGTGGTAGACGTAGATGTTGAAATGCTCTTCGTTGCCTCTTTGACGGCAACCTTGTAGATATTCTTTCCATCGTCCGTGGTGAATGGCACTTTGACAATGACGGCAAGGAGTCGGAAGGCCGACATCTTGACCTCGTCCTCGCCATCTATGATGGTGTCTCCCAGGATTGGGAGAAAGCCTGCCACGTTTGCCGGTGTTCGCAAGCTGTCGTGCTTCTTGAGCATGGACCGCAAAATATCGAAGGCGAAGCGCACAATCTTGTAGGTATGCCTCGTAGTTCTGCCGCGCTCGCCGCTCTTCTTCGCCCCTCTCTGCACGAGATATTTCCTCAGCTTATAGTCTAGCTTTTCCTGGACTTCCGGTTGCTGGCTTCGATAGGTGTCTTGAATGACCTCATAGCAGAACACCAGAGTGTCGCGGGACTCGGCGGCAGAATTTTGAAGTAGTCCTGATCCGATTCGGCCCATCAGCGTGTCGATCTTCCGCACCATCTTCAAGTCGACCTTTTGCATCAAAAGGGCCTGTAGCGGCTTGACGAGCTGGATGAGATGGCTGACAGATGCGTTCTTGGCCACCAACTCCATCGAATCTTGACTCTTGCTGCTCTTGATCTCTTTCATCTGCGTGGTGTAGCCGTCGGCATCCTTCTCTTGACCGATCACACCGAAGATGTCGTCCATGACAACGGTGACAATGGCGGGAAGACAGTGGTCCAGATCTCCCGGTGCAAATGTCGGCACCGTGGCTACCAGGATAGAATGCATGGTGTAGGAGAGAACATGCAGTTGGTAGCCTCTAGTCAAGGCACCTCGCAGTTCTCTGAGAATGAAGCCGAAGAACGACGGTCCGAGAATGACGGCAATCTTGACCAGGGTGTCGCGAGCCAGATCTCTGGATTCCAAGGATTTGCTGCGCAGGATATGGCAGATATCCGTCAATACGCCTGCAAGTTTCTGGTCCATTTGCTCTGGGGGCAGAAGCTTCAATAGCTGAACAATGACCACGCCGACTGGCACTCGGTAGCTGACTTCGGACTCGTCCTTCTCGTGCAGATGCTTGATAAGGGGAGGCAGGAAGTAATTGACTACATCAATGGCAAGCTGAGGCCTCTTTGGGACCGTGAGGCGCAGCCGCTGCGCTCCAGGAGAGGGGCCATCAGCCTTGTCCATGTCCATGGCATCTGGCTCTTGCGAATCCGAAGAGAGCACCAACGCATCGCAGAACTTGCCAAGAAGTCGAACAGTCTGCTTCTGCATCTCCGGCCGTGAGTCGATGTAGCTGATGTATCGATGAAAGGTCGTTCTCCAATGGTTCCAATGAAGCGACATTGCCAAGTTGCCGATTGTATTCGTTGCTTGCGCACCAAGACCATGGTCGTCGCTTCCGTCTGTTCGCCCGAAAATGAAGTGCTCAAGCAGCGGGATGAAAAACTGGCCCAGGTTCTGGCTGCCAAACTCCTCAGCGATGTTCGACGACTCCAAAGTGCGGAGAGCCTCGAGTTTTCGAGCCGTGGCGGGACTTAGGATGTCAAAGAAGAAGGTCGGTTCCGATGTGTCTTCTTGGCGTCCTTGCAACAAGCCACCCAGATCGGCGACCGGCGCCCAGTGAGGCAATACGGTCAGCAGAAAGCCAAATACCCGCAAATACTCACGGCGCACAGTCTCGGAAGGCTCGCGCGCGCCAGCGTAAATGGAGGGCAGGACAACGTTCTTCAGATGCTCTTCAAAGCCTTCCTTGAACCCGTCAGACGGGCAATCAGCGGCAGTCTTCACGAATCGACGGATGCCGTCAGCAGAGTTGGACGACAGGACGCCGAATTCCTCATCCATCCGGATGAAAAACATCAGGTTGTGCAAGAGAGGCAACCACTGTGAGGGAGTCCACGGCACATCCCTCTCCTTCGATATCGCATTGAATGACGCAAGACGCCTGTCGTAATCCGGCTCATCAATGCGACCCTCCTTGAACGAGTTCAATTCCTTGCAGAGGCTAGCAATCTCGGCTATTTCGGCATCTTGTTGTGAAATAGCCACCATGGCCCGGGACAAGGACAATCGGTTTTCTCTGTCCTTGAAGTAGCTGAAGAGAGACGACAAGGTGTCATAGACCTCGCTCAGCAGAGCCTGGTCCTTTGCTGCATCAGGCAGCGCCACAAACCTCTCGACAATCAGCAAGATTCTGCCCTTCGTCTTCGGGTTCACACGACGAGGAGGCTGCTTCAGCAGGAAGGCTGATATCCGGATGACAGACTGCACATTCTCGAGGTCCTGGAGGATTGGGGACAGCGCCAGTATCGTCTCGACGCAAGACTCCAAGAGATCGTTACTGAGACTGGACGACTTCAAAACAGACGTGATGCTTGCCAGCATGGATTTAGCATTCGGGTCCAGAAGCTCGGCTTTGATGACTTCGTTGAATTCGGATTCGCTGGCCGGGGCCAAAGAAAGCTTGACCAGGTTCTGGACGATCCCGAGCACAAATATTTTGACGTCGTCCTTGGTCTTTTCGACAGAGAGGCAGGCAATGACGTTGGGGAGGGTGCCTTCAGGGAGGCACTTCCCGTGGGGTGCGAGGAACAGAGCTGCCCTGGGGAGAGCAGACCAAGTGGCGATTAATTGCAACATGCCTGATACCCCTTGAGTCGTCTCGGCGGGTAGATTCTTGTGTCTTGGTGCCACAACCTCCTCGAGGATAATGTCTTGATAGGGGGCCCATTGAAAGGATTGCGCATTTTGGAAAAGCGCTGTAAGGCACTTGACACCCATCGACCTCGTTGCCTTGAGTAGTGAGGTGGTGCCACCACTGTCGTCATTGTCTTCTCCCGCAGTGTCTGGACCGGAGCTCGCACTATTCAGGTGTCTGCATGAGTAGACAAGGCAGTACAGGACAGCATTGAGCAGCGTCTCCATGTAGGGGTCAACGTTGGTTCCCAATTCCGATATGACGGACGAAATCATGTTCAGGAAACCCATCTGTTTTCGAGCGGGTATGATGGCATCGCCAAAAAGCTTCTGTCTTTGAGTCGATGGCACTGTGACACGAACGTCTTTCAACTTTCCCGCTGCTATCTCAAGAAAGATGCCCATGTCTTGAACCGACAAATTGCGAAGCACAGCAAGGCGAGTTGCCTGCAGCCCGTTTTTGCCGCTTGCGGCGCCCTTTTTCGAGATGGTGCGGCCGTAGAGAAGACGCAACAAGACTGGCATCAATTCAGGCCGATGCTCAGGCTTGATATTGTCCTCTCCTTGCAAGAACACTGCAAGTTCATTCTTGAATCGAGCATCATCAAGCAGATATTCAAGGTTCTCTTGGTACGCTTTGACGCCATCCTGCTTCCAAGCCAAGATGGCTTTCAAAGCCAATTTTTGGACTTCAGCATCACCGTTTTCCATAAGCTGCAGGAGAGCTTCGTAGACTTTCTCGTGTTGGTACAACACTCTGGGGTTGATGAACTTGGAAAACACGCCAAGGATCGCCTTGCGATCAGCCAAAGACCAAGTCGATGCCTGAGACTGTGTCGTGTCTTCAGCAGGATCCGAATCAGCGGCTTCCGTATCCACATTGTCCTCGTCCATCGCCCAGCAGAGAAAATGCGGCACCAGCTGACGAGACCTCTTCTCCACGATAGAAGGTACTGCGTTAAAAACTTTCAGGGCTCGAGATCTGGCAGTTGCTGGCTTGGGCTCGGCCAATTGTTGTTTTCGGTCGAATTCCCGCAACATCATTTCATCAGCCTTCTCAGCCATGTCCAGAGTATCATTGGCAGACCGCTCGAGGCTAATCACTGACGTGCAGTCGAAATCGGTGTAGACTTGGCGGTGAGCACCGCTGTTCTCGCTCGACGCAGGGGTCCAGCGAGCAGACGGGAACTTCACCCATTCGAACGCAACGGCCGAAACTGCGTCTTCGCCAGGTTTGGTCTCGGTAAGCTGCTGGAGGGCTTCAACAGCATGATCCCAAACAGGAGAGAGTTTGACGGTCAGCATGCCGAACATGAAGCTCGGTATACCCTTTGTGAGCCAGGAAGAGTGGTCGATTGACGCGTACTGTTGGCCGAGATTACGCAAGAGCATGGCAATAGTTCTTGTCTGGTCGAGGCTCAGGGGCAATTGCTCGATCTGCACCATGGCTTCAACGCAACCAAGCGACGCCTGCGTATCGCTCATCTGTCTCAACAGCTCCAAGGATGCCAAACGAATGTCATGAGAAGGAGAGCTCAGGTTCTCCACGAGAGACTTGGTCGCAGGATCCTCTTCAGCCATCGATCCGTCGCCGCCACTATTGTCTTGTTTCTCCTGATCGTTTCGAGTCGGGGCAGAGCGTTCATACGCAAGATATGCCTGCAGGAAACCGACCGACCGTGCAAATCTTGGGACTGCCGCACGAAGAAGAGGACTGAGAGTGGCGTCCACAGAGCCAGCAGCCTTACTCATTCGGAGATATGCATGGAATCCTTGGCTGACAATAAAATGCACCTCATCCGACGCCAAGGAGGATGAAGGGCGAAGGGCAAGCTTGAGCTTGCGCAAAAGTAACTCAGCTATGCGCGCGTTGGTAGAAGGGTGGACAGCAGTAATCTCCAACAAGTGAAGAAGGGCGGCGTATTTCGGCAGGCATCTGTCCCTCCAGACTTGGGGGTCTTTGTTGTAAGGACCACGCTCTGGGAAGGGAGAGATCTCTAGTCGCTCGAATTTGGAGACAATTTGGTCTTGCCATGCTTGGGGCAGTCTGCAAGAGTCCTTCTCACCAACAGGCGGGAAGGCTCGGCTCTTGATCATTCCAGGGAGCAGCACGCACAACAAGTCCTCGTTCTGTCCTTGGGACCAGTGCGTTGCCATGAATCTAATCGACGTTAGTATCTGCCTTTGCGGGTACTCCAAGTTCAACTCACTTGTGAAATTCGGTGCGGAACATGCTCCCAAATCGGCTCGAGTCAAGCTCGCAGAAGTAGGAACAGAAAGCAATAAACCACCTCATGAATGGCTCTCTGGTCAGCGTCTGGATGAGGGTATTCATGTGCGGTATCAGAGCGTCAATCGGCGCGTGATGCCAGACAACCGCGACCTTGGCCATGACAGAGGTCCACAAGATATCGCTCTCGTCCTGGCGGACGTCATCCGCCGCTTTCCCTGTTATGCTGAGGATGTCGACGAGCTCGCGAATTGGTCGGTCCCAGTTGCGAATTCTGTTTCCCTTCCGAACACTAGTCAAGACACCGAGCAGTTTGATTAGCGGCACCGTCTGCCACTGAACTGGGCTCTCTTGGATCTTCTCTTTTTTGGACTGGATTCCATCAAGTATGTCTTCCAAAATGCCAGCAAATGTTTCCGCGTTGGCGTGGTGAATAAGGCTTGTCACAACCCCACACACCACGTCCGACCAGACACTTCTTCGAACCAGTCCGCTTTCCTCCTCGGGAATAGCATCTATGAGCGCGGCGACGATGGCACCGCCGGTGGAGTGAACAGAATGGTCGGTTCCCTTGATTGCCTCGGCAAACATGGTCATCAAACCGTCTTTGTATAGGGTGAATTGGCGGTCCTCGACCATGTTGCGCAGGTCGTCTCTCGCATGCTTGACGAACGAGGCCAAAGCGACTTCTCGATGTGACGGGGCGGCTGCCTTCCTCACGAGGAAGCTCATGGCCTCGGCTGCGAACCTTGCGATGTGCTGGGGGAGCCGTGCTTTGCCAAGCAGCGGCGACATGACGTCGAAGGTAGGTCTCAGATCGGGAACCAGAAGTTTAGACAGGTATTTGAACAAGAAGGCTATGGCGCCAAATGTCCATTCGATAACCTCGACATCTTGGGGCTTGCTGGCAATAGCGAGGAGCAGGTCGAGGCTCTGAGAGTAGTATTTCTCGAAGCGCACACCCAAGTCGTGGGCGAACGCAGTCAGGAGGTCCAGCAGAGGCTCCAGGGAGTCCTTGTCCTGTAGAGAAATGTACTTGGCGAGCAGTTCCATAATCTTCTTCTCGAAGTGGAGGATCTGGGGCAGGCTCTCGGACAAGGGAAGTACATCTTTCTTGAAGGCGCAAAACTCCCTGGAAACATTAAGCTCCCCCCATTTCTGGAGTCCATTCTGAAAGTAGGACGTCGCTGTCGACAGGTCTTCGGTCTCGAGATCATGTCGGCGGACTTTGCGGAGCGGTTGGAGCGAGTTGAACTTTGCGATTTTGGTCGAAAACGACTCCCATCGGTGGTTTTTCTGATGGGGGGTTGAGAACTTGTTCTTCCGCACCTTTTCGATGCGTCCAGACGGTTTGGACGGCATCGTGGCGGTATAACGGACTCATGCAAAGGCTGCGATCGCAGACCAAGATTTGGGCGGTTTGGTCCCCGCCATCACTTCCCAAATTTTTTGGTCGGCAGATATGCGGCAAAACCGATAAGGCCCGAGCTGGGCCACTCGAGCTGAGCAAGGCCAATCATGCACCTTGCGCAAAATGCTTATCGGCTCCGCCAAACACGCGCGAGCTCCAGTGAGGCGCTCCCAGCTACTTCGTACCTCCGTTGCACGATCCCTCCGCCCAGCTTCGCCTTGCTGAGCATCTTGGACAACGAGCAGCTGCGATGGCCGCCCCTAAGATGTAAGTACGCATTTACCAATTGCAAGACCCCAGTTCCTAACTTTCTGCTTCGTAGTATCGTCTTCGGGAGCCTCAACGGCGAGCTCGAATCCGCGCTCAAGAAGCTTGCGACGCTTCACGCCAAGAATGACTTTGCTCTCGCAATCCTGACCGGCGACGTGTTCGCGCCGACTGCCGACGATGGTCTAATTTCTGCATTGATGAATGGGACTCTTGAAGTTCCCCTTCCGACCTACTTCACCATTGGCACGCATCCTTTGCCGGAACGAATCGCCGCCAAGGTCGAGGCTGATGAGGAGATATGCCCGAACCTCCACTTCCTGGGCAAGCGGAGCATAACAAAAACGTCAGATGGTGTGCGCATCGTTGCCCTCGGTGGCCTTCTCGATACCAACTTGGTGGGAGGGCAGTCCAAGGAGCAGCATCTCCCGTTCCACACCGAGGACGACGCCAAAGCACTCCGCGGCGCGAACAGCGCTGACATCCTCCTAACGTCGATGTGGCCGGCCGACATCTGGCACGGCTCGAAGGTCTCGCTCGAGCCCTCGCATCAGGCGTCCATTCAGAGCACCAAGTCAATCGCAGAGCTGTGTGCTGCCCTCAAGCCTCGCTATCACATTTCGGCGTCTCAGGGTGACTTCTTCTACGAGAGGGAGCCATTTGCGCACCCTGCAAGCGGGGATTCGGCCGCGAGCAGCTTTACAAGATTTATCTCAATGGCTTCATACGGCAACGAAGCTAAAGCGAAGGCCATGTACGCCTTCAGCCTGAACAAGTCGGACACGGCTGTCCCCGTCGGGGCAACCAGCTCGCCATTGGCCGTCCATCAGAAGAAGCGAGCGAGAACCGACGAATCGTATAGTAGGTTTGGCGGCGACCACCACGATGGCGACCGTCACGGTCGTCGCGGCAAGCGACGACGCGCATCTCCGCCACCGGGCCCAGACCGATGCTACTTCTGCCTTTCAAACCCCAACATCTCGGCACACATGTGCTGCAGTATTGGTGACGAGTCGTACATTACCACTGCAAAGGGACCGTTGCCGACTCCAACAACGTTTTCGGAGCAGGGTCTAAATTTCCCGGGCCATTTTATTATCATACCCCTGGCTCATGCAGCCACCGTTCCCAGCATGGGAGATGCATCGGAGCCGAGCAGCGACGCTGTGCGGACGTACAATGAGATGACCCGTTTTCGAGAGTCACTGCAAGCCATGATCTCGGCCAAGTCGTCCCATAAACTTGGCGTCGTCACCTGGGAGATCAGCCGGGACCGCAACGTCCACCTCATCTGGCAGCTCATCGCCATCCCCGCCGACCTGATCCAAAAGGGCGTAGCGGAAGCTGCCTTCCGGGTCGAGGCCGAGAACCAAAAGTACCCAACATTCCTCACCAAGGACCTTTCCCTCCAGGAGCAGGCCAGCTACGGTGACTTCTTCCGCGTATGGCTGTGGGCCGACAACGGCGAGGACAAGATTAAGGGCAAGTCCCTCGTCATGCCGCTCGCGCCCGACTTGCGCTTTGACTTGCAGTTTGGACGCCGCGTCTTGGCCAAGCTCATCGGTCTCGAGAAGAGGTTTGTCTGGCAAGACTGCGCTCAGACCGAGGAGGAGGAGACCAAGGATGTGGAAGCTTTCCGCAAGGCATTTCGGGACTGGGACTTTACTCTGGAGCAGGATGGAGCTTGAAGAATTTCGTGTTTCAGGGAAATTCAAGTCCTAATGAAAGGGTTTCTATTCTTGCATCGCCGGGCGTTGGCAAGGGATGGGTGTGGGACGGTTTGCATTTGAGAGCCTACGCTGGGTTGGGGCTTGGAATGCTCGTGCCGTGGGCACCAAGGCGCTTATTCCGGGATTTTTTTTTTTCCTTCGAGGCACACACTAAGTCCTCTCATCTGATACGGAGAGTCATGCGGAGAGCATAAGACACATCGAGGTTCCCATCAAAGCAGTTGTCACAATATCCCCTGAGTCTGGAAACGAAGTCCGTACTCCGTGCTGTCCACGCTGTCAAGGGACCTACAAAGGACCTAGGCACGAATGACACCTCTGCACATGACCGTCTACCTCTCGTTGCGGTAAGCATGACGGCCTCAGAGCGTCACTGCAAAAGCGCTACGCAGCACTCCCAGCAAACGAACGCGTTGGCAACTGGTTTGAATCTTTTTTTCCTCAGGTCTGTAATAGTATGAGCCAGCCTGGGGCCCAAGGGCCTTCTCCAGACTTCTCCTGCTAAACGTACAACCAGCAGCCCTTGAAGGGCAGCTTCTCGTCCACGCATCTTTTGACTGTGCGTGGCCTAGCTAGTTCTACAAATAAACACACAGGCGGTTGTTCGCCTCGCAAGAGGGCCCGTTACAAATAGTTCGAGGGATCCTTCCCAGCTGGAAGTATGAACAACTTAAAGAGGAAACATTTCGTCGTCTGAGGGTATAGCCGTGCAAGCGCCAAAGATTATTCGACGCAAGATTATGATAAGAAATTGTTCCGTGATGGTTAGAGGCCCAGCTGAGACGTAGTGAGACCTTCGGGAAAGGTGGTGCGCCATTGGAGTCTGGCTGACGTGAAAGAGGTGTGATTGATCGATGGTCGAACCAAGGTCTGGAAAGGCGAAGCGCCGGCAGACGGCTTTGACGGCCGACGGATGACGGAAAAGCAAACAAAAGAAAAAAAGTCTCCATCTTGAGTGTCTCCAGGAAATGTTGATTCCCGCGACGTGTTTCAGAGATCACACGTCGACAACTGCCAGAGCAATGCGAATAAATGAGACAGAGGGTGAAGATGCAAGGGAGGCGAGTCAAGCGCAGATGATGGGCCCATGACCGGACTCGAAGGCGACGATGTCGCGATGCAATGTTGAAAGTGGATGCCAGAGTGCGGAAATGAAATGTCGGGGCGTGGGCATAAGTGCCATCGAATCGGCTAAAAGATATGACCGTAGCAGTCGTGTCAATGCGAGAAATCGAGGACAGGAAAATCGGTATGATGAAAAGGCCCCAATTGTCTCAGCCATCTGCGCTGCCGGTGGTGACGAGCGGATGGAAGAAGATCAGTAGGATGCCATTCGGCGAGCTGGTGATCGTTCGCCCGGAGCTGAGTTCGGCATCGGCGAATGACCAAGCGTGGGCAGGGAAGCAAGTCGCGTGGCCGGACGACACGGCGCCGTCGGTGAATCATTGAGGTCTGACTCTCTCTGGCCAAAGGCAAAAGTCTGGGCGCGTCCCAGACCCTTGCGGGACTTCAATCGTCCCATCTCCCGCTCGCAAGTGCGCTGATGCTTCTCATCAGACATTTCGACGTATTCCGGTGGATAGCACCGGCTGCGGTGCTCTGCAAAGAATCCGCTGTAACCGCCGTCCAAAATGTAGACTTCCGGATACGTCAACTTGGGATAATGCTCGGCGTTGGCGGTACGGTCCTCAGATCGAACATGGCGGGCCATGAGCGGAGCTCGATGGGCCGAATACTCGCAGTGAAATACGAGTAGTGTTCGTCCAGACATGGGCGTCTGGAAGAGCTGGGAAGCGAGAAGCTCCTTGTCATTGTGGTTGACCGCTCCCTCAATGTGACCGCCCTCATATTCATACTCGAAGCGGCAGTCGATGACCATCTTTTGGTCAAACTTGTCGGCATATTTTCCATCCAAAACGTCCAGCAGCGTCTCCTTGCTGATCCGGGGGATCGTATCGGCAGGATCTTCAGGCAGGAAGTGAGGAAGTGCTGGCTCGTCAGTTTCTTCAATGTCCATTACAGAATTGAGCGAAGATGGATTGGCTTCTTCGCCCTCTGGCTTTGGCTTCATGATGTCGGCAGGATGCTCGAACATGCTCAGTGAACGTCGAAATTGCTTTCGATTCCTCAAGAACGGGTTTGACTGCCGCCTTGAGTGACAGTTCAGGGGTGATCCAAGCCTGTGGCCGCCGGGACCGGCGACGCCGACGAATAAAGGCCTCGCGCGTGACCCCATGGTGATTGAGGCGCATGGGCTGTTGGCCGAGTGAGGCCTACGCTCTTGGGGAGGAGACGCAGACTCGAAGCATTCGCCTAAAGAAAGGCTAGAGCCCGCATGGCCCGCGCCAGAATCAGCTCCGAAGCGAAAAGTAGGCAGCTGAGGGTCGGCGCTGCTTCTGCTGGGGATGGAGGAGGTTGTCAGTCCTTTCATGCGGCTAAGGGAGGGTCGCCTGGGCGCAGCTATCTTGCGACTTCAGGATATTGTCAGTATGTATACTGTGGAGACGGGAGGAATGCTTCGTGGAGACTGACTCAGCCAGCATGGGTTTAGGCGGCTCCAAAGAGGATTGGCGCACAATTGGAGCTGGAGAGTCAAGTATCATGCTGTCATCGTGGTCATCGTCGACGGTTGGGGTCGAGATGGGCGTGGGCGATGTCACCTCAATCTGCGTACTGAAGGGCAGCTTGTGAGGCAGAGGGGAGACTTCCATCAGCTCAGTCAGGGGAGCTGGCGACGAGGAGGGTAGGGGAGGCGTCGTGACGTATTCTGCAGCACGATCAACGGTCAGCGTCGAAGCTCACGGGGAGGTCATGTTGGACAGGGCTCCTCACGTCTTCCTTCCATGCCTCCCATCATGTTGGCAGTGAAGAGCGCCCGTCGGGGGGTTGGAAAATGGGGACTGACAAAACCATGAGCGTTAGCAGACACGATGACGCATGGACACTCGGTAGGGTATAGTGGGACGAACCTGGCGTCATTGTCGATGCGGAAGTTCTGGGACAGGTCCGCTGCCAGGCTGGCAGCAGGCGACGAGCCTCGGACGTCCTTGACGTTGAAGTAGTCACTGCTTCTGTGCAGCTGCTCTCGAAGACCGAAGGAGGTGCCAGAGCCACTGGAGTAGAGCGAATGCGGCCGAGGACGGAAGATGTCCCGGCCTCCCCAGGCAGGGGCAGGCAGCATTGGGCGGTGCAGCGCCGCCAACGGGGAAGAAGCCTCCATGGCGAGGAACAGAACAAGATGGCCGGAGACTTGCACGACAAGACAAGTCTACCTACGGCGATGTTGCTACTAGTGCAGGCACACCTATGTGGCGTCTGAAAGAGCGGCGGATAGAAAGCAATGGGGTCCCAGAGCTCCCCGTAAACGAATGCTGTGCCGCGTATCGACAGAGAGAAGGTATGCACAGGGAAGGGAACGAGAGGACTGCGAGGACCCGGTTGCTGCGAGCGCCGTTGCTAGGCGAGGCGTCGTCCCGACAAGCCCAGGTCTGGCTGGTCTTGTGCTCTGGACACACGTCAGGCAGCGGGGTCGACGGGTTCGTAGCTCGTTATAATCGTGTCGAGGGCATCTGAGTCTGCATCAATGAGGTCGCCGTCGAGTCGTCTCGTGGTGGTCTCGTCAGCCTCAAGAGGCGTGCGTGGGCGAATCCTTTCCGTCCCGTCCTAGATCGGCCGCCTTTCGTCGTGCGTGCATGCAGCCAACGACCTTCCGTCCGCTACCAGGCTTGATGACCTTGGGTAGGCGGTGGCTCGGAGCACGAAGCAAATTTCTCGAGCTGTCGCCTCGGAGACGTGGACGGGCGTGAGCAGCCGGGCCCAGTGGCGGCAGAGGGGCAGGAGGCGGGAGGTTCCTCTTGTCGGCCGGGCGAAGAAAGCGGCGCTCAGTGAAAGGCTGGCGAGACGAGCCTACCTACCCTTCTCGGTTCTTCCCGTCTCGTCGGTTGCTGCCGGGCAAGGCAAAATGGTACGGGAAGGGGAGGGAGCGAGAGTGGGTGAGGGAGCAACGCCTTTTCAATGGCCGTGCAACGGACCTGGCCCCGGCGCTGGGATGGGGATGGACGTTGTTAGGGGTGACTGGGGAACGAGGGAGAAGGGAGCGACCACAGCGAGCGCTGCAGCGCCGGCGGATGGGGAGGGGGGGCCCTGGAGGGATGGAGGGGGATCGGGGCCCAGGGCAGTTGCCGGGCCTTGCAGGTACCTTGCCCACCCACCCAGGTAGCGCTGGCATCTCCGGCGGCACCTGGCAGCGAAGGGCGGCAGCTCTAGCGGCGTCCCGCTGGACGGACGCGCCGAGGCTGGTACCTACCTACTTGGGTAGGTACCTTGGCCTTGACCATTCAGCAGCCCTACCGAGGCGCCTAGCCCTGGCAACGGGCATCAATCTCACCAGCCCTAGCCGCGTGCGTCAGAGTATAGTGCTCGTAGCTGCCGGTCCGCTGGGGAGCCGCAAGTAGACCTGGGAGCACGGAGTACTTCGTACTCGCACTCCGCAGTCGTAACGTCAACCGCAGCTGAGGCGCGCCGCTGGGGCCAACCAGCTCGCAGCGCTGGGTTTGCACCCGCAGGCGCAGGGCACCCCAAGTGGCTCTGCCACAGCCCTGGCCGGCGAGCTAGTCGCGGTTGCTTCAGCGAAGGGTGGGGCGCTGGATGTGCCAGTCCAGCGTTCTTCGCTCCCTCGTCACGTCACGGCCGCTGTGCGCTCCACCGGCGCCCGAGCTTCCTTACCGGGGCCTGGGGTGTTGCGAAGCTTGCTACGAGTCGTAACGTGCAATAATGCCGCTGCACAGCACAGGATATCGACGGTTTTGCTTCCATGCAGCTGGGCGCTGCCTTGCATAGCACACGCACCCACCCCATGCACTCCGAGGCTGAGGCCGAGCTTGCATACCCAAACCGGTGCTGACATCATCGCCGAGCCCACGTTCCCGGCGAGCTCCGCGAGGTTGGCGCAGCTGCTCGCTTCGAGGTCTCGCGACGGAGCAGTCACGCCCGAGGATTCCAGTGGGCGTCGTCTCGTCCATTTGCAGCCGCCGCGAGCCTGGCAATCACGACATGGCGCTGGCCGGGCCACGATACGTGCTCAGCCTGCGTGCCGACCACGATCCAGCTAGGCCCGTTGCCCGTCGCCCGTCACCCGCCACCCGTTGACCGTTGCCCGCTTCCCGTTGCCCGTTGCCCATTGACCGTTGCCCGGTTGAGACACAGAATCACATACAGTTGAGATTGGCGCCGTGCAAGTGCACTCGGCCTTCTCCCTGTATATTTGTGCAAGTCACAGCGCTTTCGACGATGTTCCGCATTGCACCAAATCAAAAGCCTGCACAACACTTGGCCCGCGCGCCGTCTCGCTCTTGCATGGCCCTGCTCTGTACTGACGATTCTAGGGCGCTTGCTTTTCGCAAGTGGGCAATGTGGCTCAACAAGCCCAACCTGCAACGTCTCACTCCTGGGCCAGCCTCCAAAGCCGCCGACATTTGCCTCGACGGGTTCCGAACGCGGCACTGCACGTTGACTCAATCCGCCAGCCATCCGCCTCCCTCGACTTTCGTCGGGTCGGGCACCTGCAATTCAACCAATGGACTTTTTCAGCCGTGGGGACTCGGTGTCCTCTAACGAATCCGTCACCCATGTAGCCATAATAAGCATTGTCTGTACAGCATTTGTACATGCATACGAAGCAATTGGCCAAGTCTGGATATCCAGAATCCATAGAGGGGCTGCTTTTCTTTTTTTTTTCTTTGCCCTTGGTTACCCGGTAAACAAAGCTTATCCTCGCATGGGTCAAACTGCAGTCGTGTCTAGCGCGCATCCAGCCCTGCATTGCCACGAAGTCGAGGCTCAGACCGAGCACGTTTCCTGTTGCCTGGGAGCTTCAAGCAGCAGTGTCGTAGTCCAAACCGGGCTGGTCTGAGTTCGTCGGTGACCACACCGAGGGTCCAGCAGATCGGCCTGCCCTCCAACCGGGCCGCAGTAATTCTGGGGTCATCGGGTTGGAAACGTGGTCTGGGCATGACGTTAGAAAACAGGGTTCCGTCGTAGAATACGGAGCAGGCACCGCGCCATCGGCACGATCCACGGCGTCGGGGGTGCTTTCATCGTCGATGAAGTGCTCAAAGCACCGATCCCCTCGCTCACGGCCAGTTGCAGACGTCATGCGGCTCCTTGGCTATGTGTGTGGACCGTCGACCGACCAGCGGAAGAATCGGGATGATCATCATCATCGCGAGGCCCCAACCCCAACGCTTGCAACGGGTGCGGCCAAAACACGATGATATCATCTCCGCGGCCGTGGCAGACCCAAAGGCCCTCTTCCCCTGCAACGCCCTGCCCCCCGTCACATCGCATCAGCGCTTAAGGCTGTTCACGCCTGCATGGGATGTCACACCGGGAAAACACAACACGAGTACGGACGTACACAAAGGAGATCGATCTCGACAAGCCAACAAGACTTCTTTGTTTACTTTGACCGCCGCCATGGCCGAGAGTGCTGACAGCAGTTCCCTGAAAGAAGCAAGGCCTCAACCCCTGGAGCCTCGGTCCGTCCAATCACCTGCCCAAACTCCATATCTGTGTCAGCACAAGCTCTCAGCTGGCTTGGGGTTCCTTTCATGTTACCCAATCTGGGCACAAGAGGCGGCAACCCCGCCTGCATCGCCCCCTGATTCCCGAGTCTCCTGACCGCAGCAATGAGGGGAAGCAGAGGACGGCGAAGCCAACAATCGATGCTTTGTGCATGAGTTCGTTTGAGAGTTTGCAAGGTTGTATCGTGGGCGCTACCATTCGTGGAGCTGTGCCCTGTGGATGCGACTCCCCGACGTCTCCCGTCTGGGACGCGGCCCGAAGTAAACAAAGCGAGAAAAACGCGTCGCAGACCCCGCCTGGCAACGCCAGACCCCAGCGATGTGCCACGATGTCACGTGCCGACCCCGAGCCGGCTCGGGAGGGACCCCCACTCGCTCCGGAATAGAGCCCAGCGCAGTCTCCGGCGTACGGCGTGCGAGTACGGGTGCGGCAGCATGGCAGTATGGGGGTCGAGGTTCTTGGTTGTGTCCAACGAATCTTTGCAGCCCATCTACTCGTAGTGTGTCCCAATTGAAGGAGTACCTAGGTAAGAGTACTCGTACGTGTGTATTCGAGCCAGCAGCACGTGCACTCGCCTCTCAGTCGTCACCTTAGCGTCTTGTTTCAGGCGACCGTAGCCCGCCTGTAATTGCCAATGGTCGAGAAGCTGGAGGCTACCATGCTACCCACGAAGTAGTCCGAGCTTCTTGGATCCACCGATGTTGCCTGGTATGTGTTTACCGGCGTTCTGGAACTGCCCGCTTGTCTCCGCACCGCGCCGTCGTAGGCCGCGGGCCTCGAACGTCGCAGCAAATGGCAACCCTCGAGCGCGTGGCTGGATGACCGTTCGCTTGGGTATCCTGGACTTGACATACAGGCCGAGACTCCCCGTGCTCTGGGCTCCCGGAGGCGTGGGTGACGAGTGCTCAGCTTGCCAAGCATGCACATATAGACAGGGCAGCTGGATATCCGGGTGGCCCTAGGTCCCTGAGAAGATTTGCACGACGAGTGGATGGACCCTGAAGGGCCTTGAGTGTCCGCCCGACGAATATCGGAGTTGATTTCGCTACTACCAAGCATGAACTTACCATGCGGCCGAGAAGCTCACCCGAGAAGCTCAGGCATACTCCTAGTACCCACCCCGATCACTCGCTTGAGCAATGGATGAGCTTTGGGCAAGTCCAGGGTAGGTCATCCGTAGCCTCGGAGCCGTAGCGCGCCGTTAGCGGTTGCCTGCATTTGGTCATGGCAGAGTTGGTGGGGCACCAGGCGGTGGTTCGCGGCAGAATCTTGATATCTTGGGAATTTCTCGTGCGGGAAGCCGTTCGACGATGCGCCAGACCTCTTGACACAATTCCCTGCGCTCGCCCGACGGATTGAATATGGCTGGCAAACGAAAGCGAGGGGCCAAAGATGGTCCCAGTTCTGGTCCTGGCACCCAAAAGAGGGCCAAGAGCGACACCAAGTCCAGCGCGCCGGCTGCCGTTCCGAAACCGAACCTGGAAAAGACACCATTCGTCGAAATGCCGACTGGCGAGGACCGCAAGCGAGAGGCCTCCCTTTACGAACTTCTTGGAAGCGAAGACGAAACCGAGCGAATTGAAGCGGCCGACTGCATCATCTCAAGCCTGCTCGGAGGGGATGGCGTCCCGGAACCAGTGCTCCAGAGACACCTCGACCGAAGACTCTTTCGAGGACTCGCGAGCGGTCGCAATTGCTCGCGACTTGGGTTCAGTCTCGTGATTGCCGAGATTCTGGGCCAACTGTATGGTGCTGAGGGGAGTCTCCAGTCGAAATACAGTGGCCTGACGTTCGACAAGGTCCTGAGCCTGCTAGTGGACAAGACGCAGGCCGTGGGCAACATATCCGGACAGGAGGAGCGCGACCACTACTTTGGTCAGCTCTTTGGCATCGAGTGTTTTGTTCGATCGCAAACTCTCTTCATCGACTTGGCAAGGTGGCACGCCGTCCTCGACCTGCTCCTGCAGCTGTTCAACAAGAAGATCTGGCTGAGGTCGCAATGTGGCTGGGTCCTGGTTCAGGCGCTCGAGCAGATGAGCAAGGAGGAGGCGAAGAGCACGCTCGTGAAGCTTGCAGATTCGGGTCTGGCAAAGACGCCAGAAGGAGTCGCCGCTTGGCTTGTTGCGCTCAGACGGTACCCGGACTTGAAGCTTAAGCCGTGGGGTAAACCACTATCCAGCAAATCCCTCGGCGATTTGGCTGCTGTCTTGAAAGAGAGCTTCAAAGATTCGGGCAAAGATTTCAACGACAATGCCCAAAACGGCGGCAAGCAGGCCCATTGGACCGCGCAACTGCACTTTGTGTGGGACATCATCCTGGGGTGCTACATCGTGGGCGGCGAGGAAGCCGATGTGGACGGGTTCAGCCAGTTCTGGAACCGCGTCATTGACGGCAAGTCTCATGGATATTTACCCTTCAAAACATGGTTTGCTAACTGTGGGCAGATGGTTTCTTCTCGAGAAATGCAACGGATGGCCAGAAATTCAAGGGCTTCATGGTCTTCCAGAAGATGCTGGAGGGACTGGTAGACCAGCACGCAAAGCTCCAATGCCTCTTCAGCAAGAACTTCATGTCATGCCTGATGAACCAAGCGGCAAAGGAAGACCGCTACTTGCATCGAGCGGCCGTCAAGGCTCTGAAGGCCATTGAAAACGTGGTCTCAGCCCACCCTCAGACACTTGCCCCGATACTACGATGCCTGCTTGGAAAGGACGGCACGTACAGCTTTGATCAACGCACGAGCACCAAAACTGTCGACAAGTTGCTGCAGAATATCAACCAAGAAAACGCAGATGGCACTTTGGCCATTATTCGACACCCCATCGCGTCTCTGAAGCAACAAGGTGACGGTGAAGCCCAGGCTATTCTCAGAGTTCACGCCGATTATCTCGCCAAGGTTCTCAACGCCTTTGCATCAGAAGGGCCAGCAGACTCTTTACCGGCTGGAAAGAAGCGTGGAAGCTCGTTCGGCCCCGTCCTGAGAGAGCTTTCCGACTTAGCGTACTCCCAGCCTGAAAAGATCCCAGAAGGTGCTCTGACGGAGCAGATCCGGGAGCTTTGCCGGGCCCGCATTGAATCATCTCTTGCGAAGCTAACACGGAACGCCGATGATCTCAGCACTTTCTGCGAGGCAGTTGCATCCATCGACCCAGCGTCAAGAACAATGACAGAAGATATCAAGACCGCGATGAACGGCGCCCTATCTCGAATGAGCAAGCTGTTGAAGCGAAAGTCGAAGAGCAAGGATGACAAGAGCCTGGCACAAGGGCTGGCAACGCTTCACGCCATCTCTATATTTCAACTGTACAACGAGGACCCGGATGCGATGGAAGTCTTGAACGATCTCGCCCAGTTCTATGATAGGCTCAAGTCCGGCAAGGTCGGCGAGGAGAGCGAGGGAAGCTCGGAACTGCTGGTCGAAATCCTGCTGTCCATGGTTGCACGTCCGTCATCATTGATGAGGCAGGTATCCCAACAAGTCTTCGACGCCTTTACCAGCCAGATTTCTGCCGAGGGACTGGAGCTGCTGACAGGGCCTCTTTCCTCGGGCGAGAGCAGTAAGGGCCAAAAAGAGCTCTTCAACACGGAAGATGATGAGATGGAACTCGATGGCAGTGGCTCGTCGGATGACGACGATGTTGAGGAAATCTCTGATGTCGAGATTGACTCGGACGTGGAGTTTGTCGACATCAAGGGCGAAGATGAAGGGGATGACGACAAGGATGGCGAGCTTGACGACGAGGATGGAGAAGAGGACGAGGACCGAGAGAACGCCAATGGTAACAAGCTGGACTTGGAGGATCTCGATGAACTGGTCGGCAAGATACTCAACAGCCATCGTCTCGATAAGGATGACGATGCGGAGGAGTCGGCCTCCGACGGCGACATGTCCGACTCCGAAATGCTCGCCCTGGACGACAAGCTTGCCGAGGTCTTCAAACAGCGGACTATCGCCCGCCCCGACAGCAAGAAGCAGCAGAAGGACGCCAGGCAGTCCGTCGTCAACTTCAAACACCGCATACTCGACCTGCTCGACACCTACGTCAAGAACGAGGCCCTCAACCCCCTCGCTTTCTCCCTGCTCGTGCCCCTGCTCAACCTCATGCGCACCACGTCCACCAAGGCCCTCGCCAACCGCGCGTGCGAGATCATTCTCTCCTACCAAAAGGGCTTGAAGAAGGCTCGAGCCGGCAAGCAAGAAGAGGTCGAGGTGCCGGACGCCGACAACCTCCTCGCGCTGCTCGTCGAGGTGCACGACGAGGCCGGCAAGGACAATGCCCACGCGTACGCCAAGGCGGCCAGCGCAGCCAGCCTCATCATCGCCTCGGCCATGTTTGCTGCAGATAAGCAAGCCATCAAGCAGGTCGCTGCCGTATACTCCAAGACGCAGTCGGAGTGGGTGCTGGGCGAGGCTCGTCTGCAGAGCTCCTTCTTCGCCGACTGGAACAATTGGTGCCAGAACCATGCCTCGCAGGCAAGAGCTTGAAGCCGTAGACGGGAAAAGCCTTTGAAAGCGATTCGGATGGTCATGTAGAATCACGCAAGACAAGAAGCAATGCAAAGGGTGGTTTTGTCCCAAGCAGAGCAGGCATCATTCCAATGATCCTGCCGATGTGATAGTACAAGTAGTTCTTCTCTGTGCCGCTGCGTCGCTCATCTACTCCTCCATCTTGTCATCCTCCTTCTTGTCATCCTCCTTCTTCTCGTCGTCATCATCGTCGGAGTCATCTTCTGCCTTTGCTAATCTCTCGGCTTCCTCCCGCAGCTCCTTGGGTACCTCGACGTGACGGCCCTTGGTCGGCCCGTCCACGGTGCTGATCCACGTCATCTCCAGCTCAAAGTCCTTGTCCTTGTTGTCCTTTGACGCCACGTAGATGATTCGTGCTGCCTCCTTGACGGCCTCGTGTATCGTGATGTTGCCGGCTGGCAGGTCGAGCTTCTCCAGCTCGGCCTTGGCAGCCTGGCGTCCCTTGCCCGTCGCCGCGCCGTAGTAGCCCCAGTATAGGCCGCTGGGCTCTATCATGTAGAGGAACGGGCCGCCGTGCTTTCCGGGAACCTTGCCGCCGGCGCCGCACTTTGGTCCCGAGCCGACCTCGCCGTCGACGGGAGTCTCCTCGGAGGTGTCGACGCCGCCGACGATGGCGGTGATGCCAAACGGCCGGACTGAGCCGTACATGGTGTACGCTTGCAGGTAGCCGCCCATGCGGGAGGCAAGATCAGATGTAGGGATCGGGGTCTTGAAGTTTTGGCGCCAGCTTTGGGATTCGTCGCGAGCGCGGTCAACGAAGTGGCGGCCGTCGGGGACCATGCCCGAGTATACCTGCAGAAGACTGATTATCATCATGGCATTCAAGGGATGTCAAGGCAAGAGCTGTGGCTGCCATACTGCTCCGATGTGGCTGTCAATGCTGGCGATTCGCTTGTTGGCACCTGGCTTCAGGAGCTTGGATGCGACGACCTTCTCTACGGCTAGGACGACACCATCCTTGCACCGGATGCCGATGGAAGTGCCGCCATTCTCCACGGCCTTGACTGCGTATTCGACCTGGAAATTGCGGCCGTCCGGCGAAAAGATGGAGTTGAGAAGATCGTAGCCGGTGCCGATCGACGTCTGTACGAGGAGGATGGTGAGCTTCAATGCAGCTCAGGCGCGGCGCCAGGAGTATCAGGGAGCTCACCATGATGCCTTTGAGCTTCTCGAGAGAGCCTATTGAAGACGCTTGCGTGTCGGGAAGAAATGACGAGCGCCGCGGGTTCAAGGCTGGCGGGCGTTGCGAGCTACACAGCAGTGGGAGACACCAGGCAGCCTTGAGAGCTGCGTGTTGCAGCTGCTAGCGGGCGAGGCTGGCCGCCTGGGTACATGTGTGCCTGAGGCTTGCAGACGGCAGCTCAGCCACACCAACGGTGGGTGCCATGTGGCTGGTGAGGTACGGTGACGGGTGTGGCTTCACAGCTACGGAGCACCTCGGCCAATGTGGCGCTTAGCATCCGTGCAGGACATGGACGACGGGGGCCCTTCTGTTGGGACCCTGGCATCCTGGCATCTCGCGGCTTGACAGGCGTTGGACCCGAGCATGCATGTGCTGGTAGCGAAGAGTGCAAGGCGAGCCCATGACCTGTCGTGATTGCGCGACGTTGGCCATGATTCTATGACGACGGCATCCGTGAAGGGTGGCCGCCCAGGATGCAGGCCCCCACGAGCGGGGCCACGGCGCGTGGTACGGACTACGTTTTGCTACCTGCTGCCGTCTCATGTTAAACTAAGACAGGACGGCGCATCAGCCAGCTTGATGCTAGCATGCTGGGGGTGAAGCAGCGGTGAAGGGCTCCGATGTTGCGTGCCTCTTCCTTGCTGCGTCAACTGGGCCGGGCAAGCCATGTTCCAGATCCCATCTGGAAACACAGGAGAGCGACCACAGCCGTTGACACCGACGTCTGGATGGCCACGGGCGCAGCGGAGGCAGCGATATCCAGCACGCCGCTCGCCTGGCTTCATGTGCGTCGACGTGCATCTCCGGTCGCTGAGTGCGGTTGGTTCACCCATCCCACTTATCTCGCCCACGGCGAATAGCGGCAAGCAAGACGCACGGTTGCCCGCCAAATTATTGCCGGCGCTCCTCATCTCTTGTCTCCCAAGGCCCGCGCTCCCCCAGTGGCGTGTAGAAACGATGACCCCGTGACGCCTGTGGCAGCCCGTCAAAGGCCCAGAGTGTGTTGCGTCACGGCTGCCCCTCCACTGGCAGGCAGAGGTCACAGGTGCCTCCGGTCCCGTCATCGCCGCCAGTCCCTTTAAATTATTTCCCCCCGCGGCTTCCAGCTGTCCCTGGCTCCTCCATCTCCGCTTTCCCAACAAATGGTACGGCAACCTCACCAGGACCAAGCCGCTTGTTATTAGCATCTCGAGACGCATCTGCTCTTCTGATTCCACCCAGACGTGTCGCTGCTCCCAACCGATATTCCCGCATCGCCTGGACAGCTCACGCATTCACCCCGCCCAGAACCCTTGGATCCAGGACCCGCAGCTGGTATCCATCCCACCACCGCCCGCTTCAGGGACCGGCTCCAAGCAGCCCAAGGGCAGGGGCAACGATTCAAGAACAATCAAGTCCGCGCAGTTTCCCGTCCTTCTACTCCTCTGCTCCTCTGCTCCTCTGCTCCTCTCCTTGCTCTTGCTTCTGCCATTTCTTCTCGTTTTGCTTCAGCCTCCTGTTGCTTAGAGTAGTCAATATATCCCAGTCGCTGGTCAGCTGTCCGCCGCCACAAGCACTCTCCGCGCCTTGCACGTCCCTTGATACCCAACGCCAACCCAATCACGCCAGCAAGGACAAAGGCGTCACGGCAAGCAATCTGCTTTTCAGAGCTTTGTGTGGGACATATATCGCGGCCAAGAACTGACCTCGCTCCGGCTATTCTCAAGCAACGACTAGGAGGTACTCCACAGATCCCATTATCCCGTATATTGTCGGCTGTGTGCGTGGAGCTGACGTTGCGTGCAAGGTGCAGATTCACGTTCGTGCGAAACATGCAGCCAAACGCACAGCAGGTCCATGAAGACCTGGCGTCTCTCTTTTCGCGTAACCTGACCTTCAACCCAGAGCTCCGAGCCTCGGCCGCCAAGGAGACTCCAAGACAAGACTTTACGCCCGCCCCTGTCTTGACCTCTCAGCCTGTGATTTACTCTGTCTCGCAGCACTATCATCATTCTGCTCATGTTGCGAAGCCCGCAGGGCAACAAGGAGAGGATCAGGTCCAGGAGAAACCCCAGCGACCCTCGTCCGAGCCTCCTCAGCGGAGCGAGGTGTCGCCCGAGACTATCCTGCAGAACTTTGGCGTAGATGCCGCCACCTTGACGCCTTCGCAGCTGCAGCTCTTCCGTATCGCCGATGAGTCCCAGAAGTTGAGGTTGATCGAGCTGTGGAGCATCTGTCCGCCGAATCGAGGGGATGAAATTTCCTCGTTGGCGTGGAGCAGCACGAGCGTCGAGCACGAAGAGCACCTTGCCCGGATGCGCTATGAAAGGCTGCAGCAAAACCAAGTCATGAGCTTGGACGGCACCGACGTCCAAACTGGAGGTGGCAGGTGGACCCAGCCAATCGTCTCTGACAGCGAGCCGTACATGGCCTCTGGGTATGAAGAGCTTATGCGAAGGGAAAACGAGCGGCAAGCAATGGACAGCCGAAGCAGAGATGTCTACAACCATTTCGGAACTGCCGTGGGTGGCCCAAGCTACACGCCCGCAACAGACCCCGTTTACATGGGCCCTGATCTTGTTCGACAGCAGCGACAGATGGACATGGCTACCCAGTACGGGGCTTTTGAGCATTTTCGTGCTGGCGCAGAGCTGGACGCCATGGATGTTATGTAAGGGGCCAAGACAAGACAAACAATTCAACTTGCACACGACGTGCAGTCAACAGATACAGTCATAGATAGGGCATTGGGCAGATTGTCGGCAAATCGTGTCGCTCGAGGCAAAGTACCGGAAGGGGATGAGGCCCAACAGACCTTCATGTACGGACCCTGGAGAGGAACAGGTGCTGAAGGACTCGCGCTGGGGTACTGAAGGCGGAGTAATAGGGGTTGGGCGTGCGATGCGAAGATATCCTTGCTGTTGATTCTTATATCACTCTCCTGTCTTTGTATTCCTAGTTCTTGTACGGGCGGCTCAGTGTCGGCTAACTATGCATATCTAGAGCCTGGTTACTGCGACAAGCCAGAGAGGTATGTTTCTTTCCTGCTTTCCAACCCTCCATTCTGATATTCTTCTTGGTCATGCCTTCAATGTAGTGCTGTCTTCAGATTGATGTCTCTGATGCTCCATGCTGCTGTGATCAACCCCTAAAGGGACCATGCCCTCGCATGTCTATAGCTCCCCACGTAGCGAGCAATAATACTAATGTAACTTCAACTTCTTTCAACATCTTGTTGGATTGACTGGAACATTTCTTCGCCGTCCTTGTGAATGATGCTTGGCATATGAATGGATTCAGGTAGATGGGGATCAGATCAGGCCAAGCCAGTACAAGGGGTATCGGATCGAATTGCTCGCTCTAGCCTTGTATGTGGAAGTTAAGCTATGTACTGTCCCTAATAGTCTAATCAACGCAGCAACTAAATCTCTGTCTTCTCCAACTTCTTAGCCAAGTCCTCGACAACCTTGTCCTTGAGCTGAACGACAGGTTCCTCTTGGGCCTCCTCAGCCTCCTTGATGAGCTTCTCTGCCCGCTCTTCGGGCTCGATCTCCTCCTCTTCCTCCTCTTCTTCTTCCTCCTCCTCGCTGTCCACTTCCTCGAGGTCGCTGAGGCTATCGACGCCCCAATCGTCTTCAATGACCAAGTCGCCGGCACGGTTCTCCTTGCGCGTCTCCAGGAGCTCCTGCAGGGTCAAGATTGAGTCGTCGTCCTCTGAGAATTTGTTGCCGTTCAGCTCAATCCGCTTCAACGCCGGCAGTCCAAGCTTGGCAGCGTTGGCAAACCCCTTAACACCTGCAGCTGTGATATCGTTGTACTGCAGGCGCAGAGTTTCAAGGTTCTCGTTGTACCCCCGCTCAAGAGCACCAGCGAGCAGGACACCGCCCTTTGCGCCGAGCAGGGAGTCACCAATGCCGAGTTCGCGTATCCGCGACCAGGTAGGAACCACCTTTGCGAGAGCCTTGGCCCCCATGAGCGTAAGCGTATTGTCCTGCAGGTCAAGGACTCTCAACTCGGTGGTGTGATTCAGGCCCTCGCTCAGAAGATGGGAGATACCCTCCTGTCGGATGCCGTTCTGCACCATCTTGATCTCCTTGATCTTGTTGTGCAGGCGGAAAGTCTTTGCCCACGCCGTCATGCTGCCATTTTCCAGTCGGTTTCGTCCGCAGATGACGGTCTCCAAGTCAGGAACCTCCTTGCCGTCCTTTTTGGCCGCCTCCTTCTTGGCATGCAACTCAGACAGCGAATCGGCTATGAGGATGCCGGCATGCGGACCGAGGCCGTTGTTATTGAGGTACAGGTGCTGGAGGGGGACGTGGGCGGCAAGGAAGGCCACCAAGGGTGCTTGTGTGTTGAGGCCAAAGGCATTATCGTTCAGGTTGATGGTATTAAGTTTCGGAAGGTTGAGTATAGAGGTGAGGAGATGGGAGAGAGCCTCGGGGATCTCTGACAGGAGCCGCCCCGTGAAGATGTCGGCAAGGTTGGCGACCTGGGCGAAGGTGCGTAAGCAGTTTGATCACGTCGAGAGGGCTGGGGATGATGTTACCTTGAGGTTCTTCTTCGTGGCCAGAACCTCGCCGAGTAGCTTGCATGCCTCGACACCCAAGGTGTTTCCCAGCAAGCGAACCTCTTCGACGTCGTTAGCACGCAGAGGACCGATGTGGGCTTCGACATCGGCGGCGGTGTCGAGTTTGAGGCCCTTCCCTTCGAGGGAGAAGACCTTGCTGGCGTCGGCCATTATGATGAGCAGAGCGACTTTGCCGTGAGAGATTCAGGTGACACAAAAAGCACGGGTCCTCCGGGAGGCTGCAGTGATGCAGACGCAGAACTATGTTGTTATTCTGCAGCAGGAGGTGATGGTGGGGGCGGGGCAACGAGAAGAATGCCACAGGGTGGTCTGTCTGTCTTCGATCTGGATTTGCCAGGGGGCAGCGCATTCGTCCAGGCGGTGGGCGGGTGAGCGAGCGGCTGCCTGCAACCAGCCCGCGAGCCTCGACTGTCGGGTGCTTAGGTAATGCATCACGACACCGAAATGGCCCGGGTGCTTCGACATTTGAGCTGCACGTGACTTGAGCCAATCAGCGTCGGCCCATTTCGGAACGCTGGATTTTCTCTCAGTGTCAATGACCTCCTGCTGAGCCTTTTCGCCCTCCGACCTCGAGATCGATCCTCCCCTCCCCATCGCCGTCTCATCCCGATTGCGGCTCTCCCTGCGGTCACGGTATAGCTTGCCAATCATGCTGGCAAGGTCCTGCTTGCGCTCGGCGCGCACCCTCAACGGGCTGCGAAATGGCGCGACCACCATCTCGAAGGTATGATAGCCGTGGGCTCATGCTTCCGCAGCTCCCCGTTTGCCGAGGGAACGGCACCACCCACCCCGACCCGCCGAAACCACGCCAATTGAATCGTGATGCCATCGGACGGCGATGTAGTCAGTGCTGACAGTGTTTTGCGTCTAGCGCGCGGCCTCGACGAGCTCGGGTGCTGCCGGCGAAGCCTCCGCTGCGCGATTGAACTTCGCCGCCATTGCCTCGACCACCGTCGCCGCCGGCTCCATTGCCTGGTACTATCACCTCTACGGACCTGTCGCCCACGCTGCGACGCCTGCCGAGGAGGGGTACGTGATCCCACATCTTGCGGTTTCCGGGAAAGAGTCTCTTGGGAGGAGCTCATGGTGCACCCGTGCGGCATAAACCGCGGCACCGGCTCGGTAGCTGTTTTGAGGCGAATCGCTGACCAGCCGTTGACAGTCTGCACGCCACTCACTACCCTTGGGTTCACCAGCAGTGGTTCAAGACCTTTGACCACCAGGCGTAAGATTGCAACTCCCCCGCTTAGTGCCAGCCGGCTGCTCACACATGACTAGTCTTCGTCGAGGTTTCCAGGTCTACCAGGAGGTGTGCGCCAGCTGCCACTCCCTTGACCGGATTCCCTACCGCGAGCTGGTTGGCAGCGTCCTGACTGTCGACGAGGCCAAGGCGCTGGCCGAGGCGAACGAGTACCCTGGCGAGCCGGATGAGCAGGGTGAAATCCAGATGCGTCCCGGAAAGCTGGCCGACTACATCCCCGCCCCGTACAAGAACGAGGAGGCTGCCCGATTCGCCAACAACGGTGCTCTGCCCCCGGATCTGAGCTTGATTGTCAAGGCCCGCCACGGTGGCTGTGACTACATCTTCAGCTTGTTGACTGGTTACCCCGAGGAGCCCCCCGCCGGCGCCCAGGTCGCCCCCGGCATGAACTTCAACCCCTACTTCCCCGGCACCGGTATTGGTATGGCTCGTGTTCTCTACGACGGCCTTGTCGAGTACGAGGATGGCACCCCCGCCTCGACCTCGCAGATGGCCAAGGATGTGGTTGAGTTCCTCAACTGGGCCGCCGAGCCCGAGATGGATGACCGCAAGAAGATGGGAATGAAGGTTCTGGTTGTGACATCGGCTCTGTGGGCCATCAGCGTCTGGGTTAAGCGATACAAGTGGGCTTGGCTGAAGTCGAGAAAGATTGCCTACGACCCTCCCAAGGAGACCAAGGTCCGCCGCTAAAGAGGCTATTTGCGCCTCGAATGTATACTAGTCTCCCCCTAGAGATGTTCCTTTGTCGGCGGAGGCGGTAAGAATTGAAGGCTGGTGTTGAAAGCGAGAAGTGGTGGATGGTAGAGTGTAAATCAGATGAACTGTTTCAATGCCTTAGTTTGTTGCTCGCAAAACGGGCTGCTGGCCCATCTCGCTCTGCCTGTTGCTTGACAATGACGATGGCTCGCCCTGTATCGATAGGCTGCCCGCCTCAGGAGTCCTAGGGCGGGCTTGTACCGTTCATTGAGACTCCGCATGGCATCCCACCCAGCTCACCGTGCCTGGCGCGGATGGCAACCTAACGAGGTAGGTATGCAGACAGGTGGTTGGAAGCCCAGGTTGGGTGCTTCGCAGGCACGAGTACGGAGTAAGTTACTACCTAGGTACGAGTAAGGTGCTTGGGTGCCTCCTGTAGATCCGCTAGTACGGGTTAGGCACCTAGCCCACTGGGGAAGGCGCCTAGCGTGAACAGTCAGCAGACCTCCAGGGACGAAATATAGGCGCCCAGTCCTGGCTGATCTGCACTGAAGGCGACAGGAACCTCTTTGGTCCAACCACCTTCAGCAACCAACTTCCCCTCGCATCGCGCCCTGCACCTCTCTCTATTTTATTCCAACAAGCATCGCGCCTGATCGCTCAAGGGGGCAGGCTTTGCTCCGAATATCCCTCGCCCAACCACAGAGAGACCGAGAGAGAGAACTATAGTCAGCAAAGGACTCTGCTCCGGACTCCCTCGGTGGCGTCGAAATGCCGTTCGTTGGCCGCCGGGGCAGCGACTGCGACGATGACATCCACCCGAGCCGGAAGCGCAGACGGGAAGACGACGAGGGCGATGTCTACCGGCTGTACAGCCCGGAGACGCATGCCGGATTCTACGTCCTGAACCAGCCGCAAGAGCTGCCGCCGCGGAAGATCCTATCGCTGTCGAAAAGGGCTAGGATCACGGACGACGAAGCGCCTTTCCACAGCGACCTGGGGCCCATGCATCGCCGCAGGCCATCGCAGCAGAAAGTTCTGCAGAACCAGCCAGCCCTCGGGAACCGGATGCCTGTCCGACCCGGCGGTGCTCTGCTGGCTCCTTGCCACATCTGCCACCGCAGGCCGACCAAGAAATCCGATCTCGACTCCTTTGCCGAATGCCAGGGCTGCGGGGAACGAACCTGCTTTGTCTGCATACGAGAGTGCCAGGGATGGATCGCGGACGAAGGATCCGAGGTGCTGTCAGAGCAGGAGGCACTGTCACGGTCGTTTGTCATGGAAGACGTCGACGATATGCCCCAGGACAACCTGCCCTTACCACCACCGTCACCGTCGCCACCATCACCACCACCACGGCAACAACAAGAACAACACGACGGCCGCCACGAATTGCAGTATAAGAACAAGGAACCGAAGGACGGCGAGGGATGGAACGCCTGCGGTCATCGCACCGTCGTCTGCAGCCGCTGCTGCGTCGAAAAAGGTCGGCAAGGCGAAGTCGTGTGCTTGGGATGCTTGTCTGGGATGCCAGGCTCCTGAAACAGGTTGAAGCCATCACGAGGCAGAGAACATAATGACTGATGACATGTACCATTTACGGGAGCTCTCTTGAGGGGCTGCCATTTCCACATAAAGGACTTCATTGACTTTCGATGCATCGCACGAGACACCACGGCATCGCGGGTAAAATTTTGGACCGAGGACTGACACATTTTGGTTGCGACGGATACCACGATGGGCATTTGGTCTTTTAGTATAGGTAGATAGATGACGAACGACATCATAAATGTATCAAGCATCTCAGGGCGTGCATCATCTCGTAGTATCCGGTTTACTTCAGCATCTCAGCGCTGTCGCTCTGGCACCTTGCATATACCGTGTCTGCTACCAATTTCTGTCAAGGTCCAGTCTGAAATGGCGGTATCGACAATGTTGGCATCTATCTTGTCTGCGGCAAGCTACCTAGTAATGACGCGCATCCCGAGTCCCATCATTCAAGCCTGCTATACTCGTACACCTGCTTTAACTACACAAACGACCACTCTAGTTATACTGCATGTACGTCGCCGTCGAGTTGAACTTGAGATTGCCCTTGATCACCTTGTCCACGGCGCTCAAGAAGTCCTTCTCCGATGCCACCTTTCTCCTCGCCCGAATGGCGAACATGCCGGCCTCCGTGCAAACACTCCGCAGCTCAGCGCCGGTGGCGTTGGGGCAGAGGCGCGAGATGAGCTCCCATCGGATGTCTCGCTCGACCGACATGCTCTTTGCGTGGATGCGCAGGATGTTGGCTCGTCCCTCGAGGTCGGGAAGGGAGAACTCAATCTTTCGGTCGATACGGCCCGGTCGCATGAGAGCCGGGTCCAAGGTCGATGGTCTGTTGGTGGCAAACATGACCTTGATATTTCCTCGAGCGTCGAATCCGTCCAGCTGCGTGATAAGCTCCAACATAGTTCGTTGGACCTCGTTGTCACCGCCAGCACCGTCGTCGAATCGCGCACCACCGACCGCGTCGATTTCGTCGAAGAAGATGATGCAGGCCTTCTTTGTCCGGGCCATCTCGAACAACTCACGAACCATCCTGGCTCCTTCGCCGACGTATTTCTGAACCAGCTCGCTGCCAATGACCCGGATGAACGTAGCGTCCGTCCTGTTTGCCACAGCGCGGGCGCAGAGCGTCTTGCCAGTACCCGGTGGTCCGTAAAGCAGCGCACCCTTCGGGGGGTCGATGCCGAGGTTCACGAATCTCTCCGGGGACAACAGAGGCATCTCCACGACTTCTCTGAGCTTCTCGACCTGCTCTTTGCAACCTCCAACATCGCCATATGTGACGTCTGGTTTCTCCTCAACAGTCATCATGGTGACGCTCGCATCAATTTTGGGCGGCAAGGGCAGCATAATCTGGTACTTGTTGCGGTCCACTCCAACTCGCATGCCCTCCTCGATATCCGTAGGGCTGACGCGGTCTCCAAGTTGTACGACGAACTTGGCAATCTGCTTGACGTTGATGACATACTTCTTCTTGGACTCGTCGCCCTTTTCATCTTCGATGATCTTCGTGCATCGTGCTACTTGAAATGGCTGCTCCTCGGACATTCGTTGACGATCGGCGGCGACGTCCCATAGATGCGGCGGTGCCAGACCGGTGTCGGATTCCTGTGTTTTGTTAGACGAGTGTAGGGTCGGGCGGGGGGCATCCACCGTACTTTGACACCAATCTTCTCATCCACGCTTTGTTGCTTCTCCTTGATCTGCTTTTCTAGCTTCTTAATCGACTGGCCGTACGGCGCCGCGCCGTACGTCTTGAGAACCTGGATATCCCTGCGCGCGCATTAGTTGACAGGTCCCCGATCGCGGAACACGCACGGATACGTACTCATCTGTCAAAGGAGTGATCTTCTTCTCCTCTACCTCATCATCGGCGAAGGTCTTCTGGTACTTCTCCCAGTTCTGGCCCGTCGCGGAAGGCTGGGCTGGTTAGCTGCGAGGCTGGTCCTGTTTGGTTCGCTCGGGGGGCTTACCATGATGGAATCCGCGGGCTGGGCACGTTCGCGACGAATCTGACTGGCTCAGAGGCCTGGAACAGGTCGCTCAGGGGCAGCTCGAAAAAGAGGTTAAGGCTGTTCGATCGGCTCCGCTGGGGAAGAAGACAGAGGCTCGTTGTGGACTGCGGTATGATGATGCTGAAGGCAATGGAAGCATTCCGTAACGCAGTTAGTTGCCTTGAGCTCGGTGCACGGGCCACCAATGGCAAGGCTCCCAGGCGCTAAACCCTCTTTGGCCGCTGCTGTGCTGGCGCTGTCGGACCAAGGATAATCTGCTGGCCCGGTCCAAAATTTCTGGATGCGAATGGCGGAGTAGGGCAGGAGGTGGGATGCCAGACCTCAACCCAGGCAGCCAGGAACACCGCGACTCATTCAACGTCTCTGCACCAACGCGGCGCCACCAGAGAACTCCAACGACGCGGAAGTCAGAGAAACGTCGCAATCATGTCTGCTGCAGCCGCCCCCGTGGGCCAGTCCCAGAATGCCACCTTCAGGGTACGAGGAGCTGCATCCAAGCTCTCGCATTGCCCCGCTAACAGCTTGCAGGATAAGGAGAAGCCCATGGCCGTCCGGTCCTCCAACATCGTCGCCGCGAGAGGTGCGAGCCAAAGTTGAATACACTCGTGGCATGCATTTGCTGACAACAGTGAAGCTGTGGCCGATGCGATCCGAACGTCTTTGGGGCCTCGAGGCATGGACAAGATGATCCGAAGCGGCAAGGGGGAGACCATCATCACCAACGACGGACACACTATGCTGAAGAGCATGTCGGTCATGCACCCGACGGCCAAGATGCTGGTCAACCTGGCTGGTGCTCAGGATATCGAGGCTGGTGACGGAACGACCTCGGTCGTCGTCATCTGCGGCAGCTTGCTTGGAGCTGCCGACAAGCTGCTGTCCAAGGGCATCCATCCCTCAGTCATCTCCGAGGCCTTTCAAAGAGCAGCAGCTGCGGCTGTCGAGGTTCTGCACGACATGTCCCAGCCAATCAGCTTGAGTGATACCGCGTCGCTCCTGCAAGCCGCCAACACCTCGCTGTCGTCTAAGATCGTGTCGCAGTACTCGAACCTTCTAGGCCCCATGGCCGTCAACTCCGTCACCAAGACCATCGATCTTAAGAACGCAGACAACGTGGACCTGAAGAATATCCGCATCATTAAGAAGGTGGGGGGGACAATCGAGGACAGCGAGCTGGTCGATGGCCTGGTTCTCAACCAGCCAGTCCTAAAGAACGCCGGGGGACCCGTGAGGATGGAGAAGGCGCGCATTGGACTGATTCAGTTCCAGCTGAGCCCTCCCAAGCCAGACGTGAGTGCCAAACCCGGAGAGCCCCTGGAAGCATGCACTGACCCCTGCCCAGATGGAGAACACGATCCAGGTCAACGACTACCGGCAAATGGACAAGATCGTCAAGGAGGAACGGCTGTACCTTCTTAACATGGCCAAGAAGATCAAGAAGGCCAAGTGCAACGTGCTGCTGATCCAAAAATCCATCCTGCGCGACGCCGTCAACGACCTTTCCCTGCATTTCTTGGCTAAGCTGGGCATTCTCGCCATTAAAGACATTGAGCGCGACGAAGTCGAGTTTATCTGCAAGTCGACCGGATGCAAGCCGATTGCTGACATTGAGTCTTTCACCGAGGACAAGCTGGGCTCGGCGGACCTGGTGGAGGAGGTCCAGTCCTCTGGTGCACGAATGGTCAAGGTCACTGGAGCTAAGGCGACCGGCAAGACGGTTTCCGTCGTGGTGCGTGGTGCCAACTCGTTGATCTTGGAGGAAGCGGAGCGAAGCTTGCATGACGCCCTTTGCGTTGTCCGCTGCCTCGTCAAGAAGAAGGCCCTCATTGCCGGTGGTGGTGCTGCCGAGATCGAGATCGCGGCTCAGCTGTCCAAGCAGGCTCGAAGCTTGACGGGCGCAGAGGCAATCTGCTGGAAGGCCTTCGCAGACGCCATGGAAGTGATTCCCACCACACTGGCGGAGAACGCCGGCCTCAACAGCATCAAGGTGGTCACGGATCTGAGGCACCGACACGAGATGGGAGAGAAGAACGCCGGCGTCAGCATCAAGTCCGGAGGAGTCAACACCAACATTTCCAAGGAGAATGTGCTGCAGCCTCTGCTGGTGAGCACGAGCGCGATTGAGCTGGCTGCGGAGACGGTCAAGATGATTTTGAGGATAGACGACATTGCCCTGACGAGATAGACCACCAATCCATGGCAGGATGATGTATGATAATACCAAAAGAATAAACGGGCCATCCAAGCTACGAACTTGGGGTCTAACACGATGCGAAGTTGTGGTGCTCCGTAGATGTGGAGGCTGCCTGATCTTGCGGAGCAGGGCGTGGAAGTGCGAGGTACATGGGTAATTGGCTGAGCGCCCTTGGGCAAGAGCACCCGGTGTCCTTGACTGCTTGCGTCACTGCATTTCACGACTTCAGGCCAGTGCGAGCTGCGTCCATCTTGGTTTCAGGAACAATCCACCTTCACTCTCCGATTTCTTGTACTCTCCCAGTCATCACCTTTCGAGTAGCCGTTGCCGCCAGTTGAGCCCGTCAACGAGGTTCACGACTTGCCGCCACTGGTTACCTGCAAACTGTACTCCGGCATCACCAGGAAAGAATCATCCGCAATTCTTGCACTCACAGCTCAGCCCGTCCAGAGGCAGTGCAAGTACATTCCAGTGAAGTCACGATGGCTCGAAAGTTGTCCGTCAGCTCCGAGGACGACTCTGACCCCATGGAGTCGGCGATACAGCACCATCAACGCATGCTGAAAGTAGAATGGTCTTCCGAGCGACGCAATATCCCTGATCTCTGGAACTGACATGCTCCGCAGCTACAACAACAGCGGACCAAGCGGATCAACGCTGTGAAGGCGGCGTACGAGGCTGCTTTAGCTGAACTGAAGGCCCGCGCCGTCGCGCACCACGAGGAGATGCAGCGGAAGAGGTAACCGGCATTTCCAAGCCCCGATTGGAAGAAAATGACTGACATGTGCTATCAAAGGCAGCAGATGCGCGCAAGGCGCATCACGAAACTGCTGCAAAACCATGAAAGGCGGCAAGAAATTGAGGCCAAGATGATGCAGCGTACTCTGATGATGCACGCGGCTTTCACTGCCGTGGAAGACGCCATGATGAGCGGGTACCGCGGCCGGGAGATGGATGCTAAAAAGTCGTCCGCGGAGGCACATGCTGGCGTTCCGGGCCCCGGAGACGGTCGGCTGCGATGAGCTGTGAGAAGACTCATACTCGGCACTGCGCACGAGGAAGCATCATGGCCTCGGTGCCATCCTTTTCAAACGAAAACGACTTGTAGGACCTCAGTAAGGTAAACAGCTGTTGCAAGTTCTAGCGCGCAGCAATTGGGTTTATTTGAAAAGGAGAGGGTATCCTGTATTTCCCGAGAGGTCCGTCTATATTTTTATGACAATATTGTACACAGCCCTTTCGGCTGGATCGACCATCCACCTCATACCTTGTAGCCGTAGCCGAGCATGCAGACCTTGTACTGTTCCACGAGTGACTTGCAGTCGGCGGCCGGATCTTTGGCGGTCGAAAACAGCATGCACTCGTCTCGCTTCGACTTTTCCTCCTTGCATACGCAGCAGGGCTGTGGATACGGGGTCAGCGCGACGATTGAAACAACACACAGAAAAAATGGGCAGCATTGCGCGATGCCAGCTTACCTTTGGCTTGGACGCGCCCTCTGCGGCGGAGGCGGCGGCAGCTGGCGCAGGCGCCGAGGCTGGGAGCACTGTCAGCAGAGTCACCGGTGACGGATGAGGGAATCGGCGTACAGATGGCTGTGGTTTTGGCGTCCATGGTGCTCTGTGTGCGCGCTGCGGATTGCGACGAGCCCGTGGTCGAGAAGCCGAAAGTCTTCTTTTTTTTCGTCGAGTGCTCGAGATGACGGATGGCGACGTCGGATGAACTGCATTTCTAAGCCGGACTGAGCCAATCACGCCACACCAATCTCACGTGTGGTCGCGGGAGCCTCGCGAAGTCCAGAACACTTTGCGCACATTATTGACGTCATTTGAGCCAGCGACCACGCGCTGAGAAGATGCTCAATTCCAATTGCAATTTCCGACACGCAGGCGCACAGCTGTTACCGGGTTCCTTCTTGGGATGGGACATGGTCTCGCATCGGCTGCATCGTAGCGTGGCACCTTTTCCCCCAAAATAAGACCCCTTGAACGTATGCGCCTTATTAATCTTCCCGCGGCCGCCACAAGATGCCCCGGACGGCCTGCTCCACATCGCCGAGCGGGTGAGAGATGCGGAGCCAGGGATCGCGGACAACTTCATTCTCTGGGGGATGCAGGCAGGCCCTGAAGCATCATTCTTCTGCGCATGTCCATTTTACTACGAGGTGACTGGTGATAGGAGAGAAAGATGCACATGGCAGCTTCATCCAAGTGGCGCCCGGCCTGCTTACGGCGAATTCCAGATCAACTGCGTCTAGGGTAGCGTTTATACTGCCTGCCTTTAGACTTGCCGTCAACAACTCTCTGTTCAATCGAACGTGCTGGCTCCTCTCGGGCATGACTAAACACAACCAGATCTGATCTAGCTGCCTAGGTGCGGGCGAGTGTAGATTTTTGCCGTGGACTTACTTGGACTATCGCCACCAAGGCACATGGTAAAGTTGAATAGGTGTGGTTGACGGCCGAAGGAGCCGAGGCGAAGATGGGGCAGGACTTGTGGGGGACAGCACGAAAACCCAGCAACAAAGGCCAGTTGTTGTTGTTGCACAGTGGCCTTGCTCCAACGTAAACGCGAATTCTGGCGGCAACACAGCACCTCAGTCAGCATCGAGATGTGAACGGAGCTCCGAGCTAGGGGCGATACGCGCCACGCGGCCCCTGGCGTGGCGTCACCACCTACCACCACCACCTCTGCCATCGACTTCACATCGGCATCGGTGACTCAGCTCTCCCAACAAGGGCATCGTATCATACGTCTCGCTCGAGCGTTGAATTGAAGCCTTTTCCACGACATCTGAATGTCGGCGCGGGTTATGTAGATTGAGCCCGAGCAGCAAAGCGCCATGCCAGACACAGAGCCGCACCCTCTCGACGCATTCGGGAGTTCGGGGCCAGCGCTTTCTCCACCCCGGCTCTCGGGCCCGAGCAGGACCGGCTCTGCTGGCGACCTCTAGGCTAGCCGTGGGGGGAGGGCCGCGTGGCGACGACTTGCCTGGCGCACCACCCTCTACGTACGTCGACAGTGATGAGGCTCGGAGACGACGGTCGAGTGGCTCTCCTTGCGTCTGGACGGTTCCATGGGGCGCCGCGAGGCGTAAGTGCGCCAGCCCTACTGCCTGGCGGCATGATGGTTGACGACGCGTTTGCCTTGCCTGGCTGGACATGGCTCGACTCACTTGGCTATATAAGTCGCCCTTTGATGCTCCGTTGATGGTCCTTCTTTCGGCCAGTCTGCAGAGAAGTCCTCTCTAGCAACACTACCTTATCTTAACCACCTCTAACCACATATTTTCCCTACTTCATCAATACACTGGCTTGACTTGTCAATATGGCTTCCCAAGAGCAGAACCGGGGTACGGTGCCCATCTGGGACTTCTTGCAGTCCTTTGACCCTACCCGCGCCCCTGGCCACGGCGTTGATCACAACGCCGCTCCCTTCCCTCAGTTTCCCGCCGGGTTCCCCTTTGGCGCCGGCCCGGGTTATCACGCACCGCCCGGCCCTCCTCCGGGCCCTCACCCTCATCCTCCCCCTCCCCCGGGCGCCGCATGGGACGCCGACTTCGAGTGGGGTCCGTGGTCCCACGCCGACGGACACGGTGGACGCGGACACGGCCATGGCTGGGGCGCTGCCGGTTGGGGTAGGCGTCACGGCCCTCGCGGCCAGGGCCGGCGCCACCGCGGTGATGGCAATGAAGACGAGACCGCCGCCGCCACCGCTGCCGCCGCCGCTCCGACCGAACGCGAGGCCAGCAACGAAAAGGGGGAGCAGTCTCCCGATACTATGGATGAGGACGTTCCCGACCCGGCCGAGGTGACGCCCGACGAGGACGAGGTCCAGCCTCCGCCCTATGGCACTGGCTATGCCGGCCGCGCTTGTGGCCGAGGTCACGGCCGTGGTCATCACGGCCACGCTCGCTGCCGTCGCGGCGGCCCGCACCGAGGCGGCTTCGGTCGCCGCGGCGGATGCCACAACAACCCGCAGTTTGACTTCCCGGGCATGATGCGCGGCGTCATGAGCCACCCCTGGTTCCACGCCCTCCGCGAGCAGGCCCAGCGCTACGCGGGCCCCGCCCCGGCCTCGGACGATAGCAACGCCTTCTCGCCGCCCGTCGACGTATTCAACACGGCGGCCGCCTACGTGGTGCACGTGGCCCTCCCCGGCGCGCGCAAGGAGGACATCGGCGTGACCTGGAATCCGGACGCCGGCACCCTCGACATTGCCGGCGTGGTGCACCGCCCCGGCGACGAGGCCTTCCTCGAGACGCTGGCGTCGGGGGAGCGCCGCGTCGGCCTCTTCGAGCGCAGCGTCGCGCTGCCGCCGGCGGGCGCGGGCGACAAGGAGGATGTCGACGGCTTCAGCATCACGGCCAAGATGGAGGATGGCATTCTCGTGGTCGTGGTGCCCAAGATCGAAAAGGAGTGGACCGAGGTTCGAAAGGTGGACATTGAGTAATCGAAGGTGCTATATGGCATGTGTCGGTCAGGTCGATTCCTGGGATACGACGGTCACTAATGGATGCATTTGAGGATATGTAGTTGCTGTTCAAACTCCAAACGATGTAAAAATTCGAGAACAAAATGAAAAAAAAAAAATATTGGATCTCTCACACCAGTGCCACTTCAAACCATATGCGTGATGCCCTTATGCCACAAGCAACCGCGCCATGTCTCTCAAACCTATGGCACGCGATACGCGAAAACTGCGCCCTCTTGTGCTTCCAATGCGCTTGTTGTGAAGTGTTCTCTTCGTCACGACATCGCCGTAAATGCTAACTGGCTTCCTCCGGAGAGCTTACCCTTCCTCGCCACTTACACGTCTGGAGGGCAGCTGCATAAGTATAAGGTATTGGATTTGACACTACCAACTACCGGGTGCAAAAAACGACGACTGCGCCTAAACCTATGCTATGGGTATATGCTAAAATGTTGCATCAGAATGTGTGTCTGCGTATGCGTGCCAAAACGACGGCGCCGCGCCTCCGTCTCTTGGCCCAAGTATGTATGTCAACACGAGAGAGGGGTGGAAATCAAAATAGTCACAGGAGAAGGAAAAGGGGAAAAAAAGCAGGGCCCCAATCAAACACAACCCTACCTCCCAGCCCGGACGCTCTGGTCCTCAAACAAGCGAACGCCATTACTCGACATCAGTCATAATCGCCGTGATGGTGATAGGCAGGTAGCCCTGCCGAGGCGCCGGATCACTTGGCCAGCTCGCCCGCGATCTCTTCTCTGACGTGGCGGCACCACTTGAGAATGGCAACCTCAAAGGCCTCCCACGCTTGTGGGCCGTTGTCATAGACCACGCCGAGCACGTCCACGTCGAGCAGCACCTCAAAGCGTAGCTCCGCAGCCTTGACCCAGTAGCGTAGGTTGTCGGCGCATCGGTATGGCTTCTGCGTGTCCGTGTGAAAGGTCGGGATTGCGCCGAACCGTCTCCTAGACTTCTTCACGGCCGCGTTGTGGAGCTTGACGAGGCGCAGCCCGTTCCGCATGGCTTCGAGGAACGGAGTGGGCGCCGCCGCCGCCTCCGACACGGGCACCCACTCCGGGAGCGGCTCCGCCTCCGGGTCCATGGATGCGAGGAATTCCCTTTCCCGCTTGTACTCCCGGCCGGACCAATCTCCATCCAGCCATGCCCAGCTCGCTCTCTCTGCCATCTCTGCTGCCTCGATTTCCTGCTCTTTCTGGAGGATGTCAAAGACGCTGTCGACCCATCCGCTCATGGTCTTGATCTCGTCGTCTTTCATGCCCCCCTTGAAGCCCCGGGTTGCCATCTGCTTCAGCACCTCCATCACAGCCAGCAAGTCTGCTCGGACCTGCTTCTCCGACTTGATGGAATCGAGGCGGTCCGGCATTTCGTGCGCCGTATAATACATCTTGGCTGCCCTGATGGCGAGCGTAACGACATCGAGAATGTGCATGCCCTGCAATTCGTACCAGCCCTGGGAGTTTTCCTCGGGCATGTTGGGGTACTGCGGCACATCGACTTTCTGCTGGAACGTGCCGGCCTTTCGCTCATCGGCCTCCGACAACGCTTTCGCGGCATCTTCCAAGGTGCTCTGCAGCTCTGCCTTCAGCTCTACTATCGTAGGCGGCTTCGTCACCTCAGGATCCCTGTGGTGGTACGTGCTCACGGTGGGCGGAAGCATGCCAGGATCAGACTCCGCGAAGCTGTCCTCGAAATAGTCGTCTTCCCCATCTCCGAGGGGGGATGCGCTGCTGCCGCCGGCACCAATGTCCGGCCCGTCCGCAGCGAGGTCTGGGCTGTTACCCATGGATGCATATGAAGAGTCGACGTCTGACCCGGCCGGTACGGTCGTGGAGCTCGTCCCGTTCAGAACCGACATATCCAGGGTGACATGCTGTTTCTGCTTCTTGCGCGCCAACTGCCCCCCTTTGCCATCAAGGAGACCGGTCCGCGCAAAGTAATATTGCAGATGCGCGATGCTGCCTAGACTCATGACACTTTCCCGAGACCTAGCGCTGGCGGCAAAGTCGGTGCCATGGGGTCTCACGTATCCCCGGCGGCGGCCCTTGCGCTCCACGCCATGTGCGGACTGTCCAGACAGATTCGACACGTCGGAGCGGCGTGAGTGGAAAGACCCGGAGGAGTGGCGGGAGGACAGGTCGCTGCCCAACGAGTCTCGTGAGGCGATTTCGGTGTGGGATCCGTGCGACGCAGAGGAGGCTGTTGATACGCAGCGAGGCAGCTCGGGATAGGCGCGGGCAGCGAGCGTCGGCGAAGTCTCGGGCGAGAGGGTTCGGCACAGCTGCTGCTCGTTTGCGGCGGCCATGTGGATGGCTTGTGCTGCAGCCCAGCGAGCCGTCGAATGTGTGCAACGTGTCGTGTCTCGTTGGCAGACAATGTGTGGCAGCGCTCATATACGCCTGCAATCAAACCGCAGTGGCACGGAGGAAGGGACCGCTGGCGGCCTCGGCAGACACTCGGTGCATGTAAGTGCAAGAAAAGGGTGTGTAGAAGCAAAGAAGGGCAGTGAATATGGCGACGACTCGACCACGAGGGCCGGCTTCCGGGGTACGCGGTGCGGTCTGGTGCGGGCTGCGATGGTCGATGCTGAAGAAGAAGAGTGTCCGTACCGGCGCAGGACTCGCCGCACAGACCGACGTGACGGCGCGCGCACAGCAACGACGAAGACGGCGGATGGATGCGAGGCAGGCCAATGTCGGGGATTAGGGGGCCCGGCCGGGAGGCGCCCACCCCGTGGTTGGTGGGAGGACGAGGATTCGAAATTGCGTCGCCTCCGCTGGTGCCACGGCAGAGGCGGGGGACGGATGGCGTGAAACGTCACGAGCCAGGCGGGACGGAGCAACAAGCAAATGCGGGCAGGCAGGCAGGCAATCAGGACAAGGCTCGGTTCTGGTTCGATGTATTCACAAGGAGTTCATTCTCGGGCCCCGAGAAGGATAGATATTCCTGCTGCGGCCAACGGGGGGGACGATCCAAGACGATGATGTTCTACGAGCACGGATATACGGATACACACGGAGGCTTCGGGCTGTTGCGCAGCTGCCGTGGCTGAAGGGCGACGGACCCGTGCCTGGCCTCCGGATCGCCCAGCAGGAGCGTCTCTTGTACGCTCTGCACATGCTGCCACGACCGACACGGCTGCTGGCCAGGTAATAACCTGGAGGCAGCATGAAGCGCGGTTACGGGTACCTGCACGAGTACTCGTAGGTAGGCTCCGCCCCGTGCGGCGTCATATCCCCGGGCAACGACGGGCGGAGCGAAGATTGCCCGCAATCTCCTCCCTGCAATGCCTGCTCTTGTCGGCCGTGGCGGCTTCAGGACAGCGCAGCAGAGCAACCGCAGCAGCGAAACCAAATGCTCGACGCTTCTGGCGGCGGTGTTCGGCTCTCGATTCCAGCACACGCGCGGCACAGCCTGGCAACGCTCAGGGTCGGGGCGAAAGCGCAAGGTACCTTTTCTAAGCCAGCGCTATCTTGGACCCTCCACATGCTGCCCCTGCTCTCCCCGTCCTGTCCGGTCCAGGGACATTGGCCGAGTGCGTTGACTCGTGCCATGTTCGATGGAGCAAATCGTTGAAGCCGCGAGACGCATCTCTCCCTCCTTGCCTCCGTATCTCCCCAGCTACAGAGATTATCTTGGGAGGCACCTGCTCCGAACACCGTACAGTACCAGGTACAGTGCGCACGCAAAGCGGACCAGCTCTCGGAGACGCGTCGAGCCGGACGAGACGCGACGTGGACCACCAATCACCCTCGTCTCCGTCCATCCATCCGCCTATTCCCCTTCCGTCCTCTGTTGCTGGTCCGCCGCAGCGTGTTGGCGGTGCTGGTGGTGGCGTACGGAGTAGTGGCGGCCACTAACAACGCGAAAATGGCGGGTGCGCTGTAAGTGCCGCGCCCCAGGGCGGTACCTGGACTAGGTGCACAGTGCCTTGGGGGTGCTAATCCATCTCGCGAGGGCTGTTACCGTGTCTTGCCGACATGCTGGAGACTGCCATCGATGACATGGCCACTCGGCAACCTTGGGGCCTCCAAGGTCAAGGCTTCAATATCCGTAGCCCGTATCTGTCTTCGATTTTGGCACTCCGTAGGCTCGATTGTGCGACGTGTGTTTCAACAGCAGTCGATCTCGCTCACGTTGCCTTGAGTGCCTACCTACCTTAGCTAGGTAGGTTGATAGGGTCCCCCTCGGCACGCCTCTCTCCGTTTTGCTGTATTCTACTCGCGCTGCCAGCCCTATGATGCAGTCTTCCGTTTGCCCGCACAATCTATTGCTCTCCACCTCTTTTCTGCTTCCTTCCCGCCTGCACCCTTTGTGGCTCGGTCCGTTTCAAATCATCGCGAATCTTGCGAGTAGTTGAGGTAGGTACTGGAAGCAGGGAGGCTCTCTCGCAGAGTACAGGGCTGCGAGGTTCCCCGACCGCTGTGCCAGCGCTGAATCCACCGCCTGCAGGAGGTGCGCGATCTGGCTGCACCGCTGGGGCTCATTTCCCGTCCCCGATCCATCTCCCCTCACCCCACTCGCCGCCCACTGGTTCACTCACTCCATCCCTAGTTTCGACTCCCGTCTCGTCACTTCATCGGCTTTGCCAGCCCATCCAACTGATGCCTTGAACAAGCAGGTGCTCGACCCGACAGGCAGCCAAGCTGTTCATCCACACGCGCCGCCGCCTCGCAACAACAGCCCGCGGTACGTGGTCAGCCGGGCGGGTTACCCCCATCCGCGCTCCACAGCTTCTCTTGCACCCTGCTAGCCGCCAGGTGCCGTGCTTCCAACTATCTGTCAGCCTACAGGGGCCTCCACTGCTACGAGCACCAACTGCCAGCCGCCGACCTTTCGCTGAGTTGCTCCAGACCATTGCTTGCTTGGTGGGCTCGTACCGTACTGCGGTGGGCTCACTGCGGCTCGGACTCCGTCAGCGATCCGACCCCAGTAAACTCCCACCTCGCCTATCCTTTCTCGAAGCTCGCCTGGCCTCCCGACTATTATGACCGTCTGCGCCGACCGTCCGCCTGCTGGAACAGCCCCAAGCTTCGTCGAGAGCAACATCAGCAGCGGCAGCAGCCGTCAAGGCGGCTCAGCTGAAGCAGACGTGGGTCTGCTCAACCACCTCCTCCACGGCCACCGCATCAACGACGACGACGACGAGCAGGATCGGCAGGATGCTGTTTGCCAGGTATTGAGCCTCGCCGATACCCCCAGCGACACCTCCCACCTGCCCGTCCCACGTGGCGCCACCGACGCACCGGGGCGAGGTGGAAGACCGCTCGCCAACGCCAACGTCAACACCGATATCAACAAGCCTCCTGCGCCCGCCGCCGACGACTGCGAGAGCTTCAACCCATTCGACACACCCGTGCTCAGTCGCTCCACCACGCACAGCACCAGCAGAAGCAGCGGCAGCGGCAGCTTTAGCAACTACACCAACTACAGCACCCCGACCGCCTTCGTCCACGGTAGCCACGCGCCGCCCGTGCCTCCACCGCCTCAACACCACCACCTCCCGGCCTCGGCCATCCGCAAGCCCTCGCCAGGTCTGGCTGCCCGACTCAAGGCATTGGGCTTGGCGACCGCGAAGAATAACGCCGACTCCGCGTCGCTGCCGCATGACCACGTCGGTCGCCTCGACGAAGAACAGCTGCGCCAGCTCGACGAGAAGCACCAGGCGGCATCTCACAACACAGTCATCTCGAGGCGCGGTCGGCCCTGGAAGGGGCCTGGCGCCGCGACTTCGTCCTCGGCGTCGCTCAACGACCCCCCTCTGCGCATCGTCGCCACCGAGTCCCCCCAGCTTCCCCAGATTGAGACGTCCGCGCCTCTGGCCATGGACACGCAAAAGTATCGGTTGCCCGACCACACCAACGGCAATGGCACCAAAGTGACGCTCGATACGCGACGCGAGCATCTCGAGCGTAGCATACGTCCTCCATCTCCCGATGCAGTGCCTCCGCCCCCGCCTCCCAAGGAAACACCCCCGGCCGTCGTGTCCCCTCCCACCGCCACGTCTGCCGACGACTACGTTCCCGGCCTAAGCTCCTACTTCACTCCAGGTCATAATCGACCGGGATCCATATACACTCTGTCACGGGCTTCGTTTGCCAACCAGCTGGCCCAGCTGACATCTCTCCAACTACCCGATGCGGAATCTCTGTCGAGCAAAGTCTCCGCCATTCGCACCGCGCAAGTCGCCGCGAAAGCTCTCATCAACGCCGCCGAACAGATCCGAAGCTGGATCTACAAGGCACAAGAAGTCATTGGTGGTCTCGACAGCGAGGACGACGTCGAGTGGGCAGCAGCCGGCGGCAGGGAGGGACTGGAAGATGTCGAGAACGCCATCGCCCGCTTCGAAGAGCTCATCAACGTCTACATTGGCGCCATTGAGGAGCTGCAAGGACGGAGCGACATCTCGAGCGTAGCGGCTGAGGATTTGAGGCGAGCAGTAAGCCAGATGGAATGCATCATTGATGAATGGGCCAAGATTCGTGCCACCTTGCACGCCGTGCGGACACAAGTCGAAATCGCCATGGAATGGGAGGAATTGTGGAACAATGTGCTCGGGGACATACAGGGTGAGATGGATGAACTGGGCCGGTTGGTTTTCGAGATGGAAGAGCGCCGACACAAGAGCATTGTTGCCGCTGCCAGCGGCGACAACGTGGACATTGGTGACCTGGAATCCATCGTCGAAGACTCTCCCAACCCTGCCTCGCGGCTACAAGCGCCCAACCGATTCAGTCTTCCAGGATTGCCTGCTAGCCCCAGCTCACCCGGCACGCCCGGTCTGACGCAGGATGATTCTAGCCTTCTGGCTCTGTTTGCCAGGATGCAACCGCTTAGGGCGTCGCTCGATTTTCTGCCGATGCGGCTCTCGGTGTTCGAGGCGAGGGCTGAGAAATCCTTCCCTACCGCGTGCGACGAACTGGAGATGCGGCGAACCGCCCTTGACGCTAGCTACAAGAAACTGGAGAAAGACGCCGAGTCGTTGCGTAAGGAGTTGGGCGAGGATCGATGGGTCATTGTCTTCCGCGGCGCCGGGCGGCAAGCACAGAAGATGCATGAGTCAGTCCAGCGATCCCTGCTGAAGCTCAGAGAGGCCATAGACGCCGGCCTGCACTTGACGAGCCCGCCCACGATGACCAAGAAGACGGAGAGCTACGAAGCTAAGAAGACACACTACGGCCCAGCCATCGAGAGGGTTCTGTCAATCATTGACAGAGGCGTCAAGGACAGGCTCACGGTCAACGGCGAAATTTTGCGCCTCCATAGCGACATGCAGTCGCGATGGGAGTCTCTGAAGCGTCAGATGAGGGAGATGGACGTGATTCTCGAGGATGTACAAATGGACCGGAGGAGTCAGCAACTGCGAGACTCCATCTCGAGCTTGATTTCCAACGACAGGTCTACTATCGGCAGCAGTCACGACACCCCGGGCAGCTCTCCGCCTTCGTCTGTCATCATGTCCAGCCTCGGCTTTGATCCGCATACGCCTGTTGCGAGGGCCAAGGGGCGGTCACCCGCCGCAAGCAGCAGCGTCCCGCACCCCGCCAACAGGAGACACTCATCCCTTCCTACACCTGCATCTCAGTTTGCTCGGAAGACGACGTCCCGCCTCTCCACAATTGCCAGCTCCTCCGCTGCCACTCCCGTGGCCTCGAGCATCAGTACGCCACGGCCTGGATCGACTTTGGGACATCGCCCCGCATGGAACGGATCGACCAACGTCTCCACGCTGGATACGGGCCACCATTTCAGGTCCTTGAACGTAACATCGCCGAGCCCGTATGCTAAGGGGACACCGGCAACCCAGCGATCCGTCTCTGCGCTTACGCCCTCGTCTGGCGGGTCAAGATTGCCCACGTTTCGACAATCGCTCACGCGTGCCTCGTCAGAGTCTCCCAAGGTAAACCAGACGCCTTCCAGGACGAGCCACTCGCGACTTTCCCTGCGTGAACGCCTGACTTCACCTGGCCCCTATGCTCAGCAGACTCTTTGCAAGCCACGACCCTCGGCACAGAGCTCCATGTCAGTTCCAACAGTTCCGTCCACGCAGCGCCGAGCCTCGATGCAGCCGCCCAGGACGGAGCCGTCCGTTGACGAGAGCCAGGTCAGCCGCCCGGCTAGCTCTCTTGCGTCAACGTCTCGTCGGAGCAGCATGCTTCCGATGCCCAGGGGAATGAAAGAAGGGACATCGGGTCGGGCCACTCCTCAATTCGCGACTGCCAGCCGCTCCAGCACTCGGAAGACTACGCCCGTGGAACTGAAGGACCTGAAACCCAGATGGCGTCACTAAGCGATGATAACGCGGAAACGGCATAGATGTCCAGCCATCGAGGCAAACACTCTCTAAAAGAAAGCACTTCCCGATACTTTATCCGCGCTGTATTTACTTGACGATACTCTGGCAGATTGCGTGTGCCTCGAGCTTTGGCGAGGACCGACACCAGGATTCATAGATACCCTTTGGAACGTTCATGGCGCGGCGCAGTGGGTGAAGGAAAGGTGACCCGGGACGGATGACGGAGTTTCAGGCCCAGGAATCGGCAGTTCTGTTTTGCGCACCCTTTGCGGGCAGTCTCATAGCGCACTTTCGCGATCACAAGCCCTTGGCTTCTTTGAATTGGTGTCCCTCTTCAGTTCGGCTCTGCGGATTTCCCCGTGCCTCATTTTCTCCTGTATCATGGGGCGGCTGTAGGCTGAAGGGATCGAGAAGTGTGGTGAGATGGCACATGTTAATGCTAGGCGAGCGTTATGGCGTACGGCTTGCGAGAGATTGTCTCATATGCCGGTTCCACGCTATGATGTAGATACCATGGGATGATGGATCGATCATCTTGGCCATCTCTTTCTAGTTGGCAAGGAAAGGACCTGAAGCCATGTAAAAAAAAA
>JALHBU010000079.1:0-36982 GCA_024340005.1 Tolypocladium tropicale | reverse complement strand
CCCCCCCCCCCCCCCCCAGCGGCCGTTCTTCTGGCAGGTAGGTACGGAGTGCCTTCGAATAAACGTACGAGTACTCCGCACTCGTAGACATCAATTGATTCCTCCTTTAGGCTGCCAGGTAGGTTTTAACGAGCTGTCGTAGGGTCGGGTGCCTTCCTTGGGTGCCCAGGGGCAACCTACCTGGCAAGCCTGGGTAGGTAAGGTACCTGAGGTACCTAGGTAGGTAGGTACGGAGTACTACCTACCTTAGTACTACCAGACACCGGAGCTGCGCTTGCAGAGGGCTCATGCGCGACCCCTGCCCAGTGGCTCTTGAGTCTGGCCCGTCGCAGGGACACATCGTGGCTGCTACCGGGCTCCCAAGGCTGCATGCTTGTTTGTCGCTGTGGAGGCGAATTGCCATGATGTACTCCGTACGGAGTACAGGCTACGGATTCTCGTCCTTTTGCGCACGAGTAAGGACGACATCCGGGCGCGTCCTGTCTGCAGGAGGATGAAGGGAAGCGGGCCCTAGCAAGCCTAGTGGGCCCTCTAAAATGGGCGTGGCCGCCCCTAGCACTAGCACTGCCGCTCCTGGCTTGGTCCAAGCTCTGACCCTGGCCAGCAATATGCCCATCCCCAATGCCGTTCTTACCTCTCAGAAGCCGCCTCCCTTGTCCCTTTTCCTTCGCATCCACGAGTCCGTTGACAAAAGCCTGCCTGCCTGCACCCTGCTTTCTCTCGAGACTCGACCCCAGAGCTGTCTACCGCCTTCGTCCATCTTCCCGTCCGTCGTCGCGTACCAAGGCCGCCTCATTCGGCCGGGTCCTGCTGCGGCTTGCTCTGTGGCTGCGAGAGCCATGCCGAGTCGCTGAACCCGTCCAAAAACACCCAACGTCCCATTCCGTTCTCCGACGAATACCTACCTGCCAAAGCTTCTGGGAGCGAACGCGGTTACAACGCTGACGACTCTTTGCTATCTTGGGGAATTGTCGTCTTCCACCCTGGCTCTCACCACTAGCACCAGCAGAAGCAGCAGCAGCTTCAGTGCATCACTGTAACTACCAAGAGAGGTCCAGGGTAATAATAGGTACGCACCCTGTGTCTTGGCCCTCACTGCCGCATTTCTTCTCCCATTCCGCTACACTTACTCCTCCTCGTCGCCCACTCAACCTAAACGTAGAACGTTTGGCTGATGGCTCGCCATGTTCAGAGAGACCGACTTGAGGCTGCCTGCCGATAACACGACGACTTGTCCGCATACATCCGCTTCCCCCGCGTCCCTTTCGCCCCGAAGCTCATTCCCACTTTGCTCCCGCCGCCCGGGCAGCGTCCTCAAGTGCCTTATCCTTCGCAAACGGCACAGCTTCTACAGCCGCGGCAATGGCAGACCACGGAGAGAAGACTCCTGTGATCATCCAGACAAGCGGCCTCCATGTCGATACCAGCGTCGCCGTGCCTGAGAAGGCTTCTCTAAGCAACACGACCATCACTCCAAGTTCGTACGACAAATCACCCAACCACAGCGGCAATACGACGCCCCGGTCAGAGACTGGGAATCCATTCGACACAGATGTCGAGGCCATGATGACCAATACCTCCATCTCGAAATGCACCCGTTCCGGTGTGCTGCTCACGAGGAAGAACGACTGCCAGGTGTGGCCGGGCAAAGATCACTGGAAACAACAGGCAAAGAGGTCCAAGAGGCAACGCAGCTGCAATTGTCTGTCCCGCCTCGATCGCCGCACCCGAATCGCAGTCAAGGTCCTGATCGTCATGCTTGTCGTCGGCATTGCCGTCGGCATTGGATTCGGCGTCAGTAAGCCCCTCGGAGCATCGATCTGGGGCAAGTCCAACTCCTAGCTCGGGCCAGCGGCCTCGGCGACCAACATCAAATTTGGCACCTGGTTGCTCGACATTTGCGGCCATCGCCTTGTATTGCTTGACGCGACTTTTATTTCTTTTACTCTTCTTTCTTGTTCTGCTTTTCTTCAAAGCGATATTCATTCAGAAATATTAAACGACAATGCTTGCGGTCATGGTGGCGGGCTAGATCCACGGCTCATGTATATACGGCTCGTCGATTTGCACGCGCTCCGACAACTGACAAGGGTCGGCAGGAGGGTTCCACACACAAGCAAAGTCTGGGAGTTCGCGGAGTTTGCGTCGTGCGCGTCGTGTACGGCGGCACAGTGATACACTGACACACATATTGGGCGTTCCGGAGACGGGGAGCGAGTCAAGGGGGGATTGGTAATGCTCGACATGTACGTTGCCATGCGCAACGGGGTTGAGCATGTTGCAGCGTGGCGGCCATCTCGGCATGGAGGGCTGGATAATGAGATGTACTCTTGTAACAGTTACATGCGGCGCATAGCTAGCATAGGCAAGCAAGCAATTGACGTAGCATCTACGGGTAGGCCTCGCAGGTAGGAGCGCACCCACTTGTCGTGCCGACTGGCGATGTGATGTCTCATCTCCTAGGTGCCTGGTCTGCCGGATGCAGCAATAGGGTGCTGACGGTTGCCGTGCTCCTGCGCAAGCGGGGCCCCGAAGTTGCCGAGATATGTGGGGCTGATCGGTGGCTTGGTCACTCCACGTGCTGTGCGGCGCCGGTACTGGTCGGCGGTGCCTTCGAACAGCGCCGGGCTAAATCTCAGAGCCATAACCTGGTGCTAAGTACCGAGTTCATGTGCCAACTGAGACGGCCAGGCGTTGTTACTCTGTTGACATCTCCCCGGCTGCTGGCTCTCCTTGCTAGGTGTTTGTCGTCGCGGCGGAGACAACTCCGGGCTGGGCAGGCTTCGCGACAGGCTCGGCTGTTGATAAGGCCAGCGTCGATCAGGGGCGCAGTTCCGCTTCATCCGCATCGACAAAGGACTCACGACACGAGACCTTCATCAGCGCGCCCAGTGTTCAGATGTGTTTGATGCTTGCTAAAATCGCGAGTCGTGGCAAGACCTTACCCGATACCGTTGCGAACGAGCGACACACTCGTCCTCTCTGACGACAATGTGCTAGCTGCCGTAATCAGACCCTCCCCTTGGCCTCGCAAGTTAACGTACGAATACATTGCCAAATCAACCCCTCTATGTTGCTCTCGGGGCCAGCCCAAATCCAACCAGCGGCAGTCACCATGCTCTGCCGGCCAATGCCGATGTTTGAATCTCCTCCGTTCTCTGCAGGTTGCCCGCCTAGCGCCCCGCGTCCCTACCCCATTGCACCCACCGTTCAGCCGCCGGTCATTCTTCCCGTCCGCATACTCTATCAACAGCAGAGAAAGGCCAATTGCATCAGCCCTCATCAAACTTGAAGGGAGTGACAAGATGAGGATGGGGCTTGTAAGGTTGTGGTAAAAAAACAAGACAAAGAAAAAATGGATGCTTTGGTAGTTTTGCCAATGAGCTTCAACTACGCACGCCGTCTCACTCTGTACCCGGTGGCCAGATACTGAACATGCTCCAGGCCACCATACGGAACCTATTTCCTTGGCGGTGAAGCGGTCGGTCCCAGACAGGCTGTGGCTGTTGGCAATCCCGGTGGTGCGGGCTTGTACATCGCCTTGGGGCGTCGTCTCATATGGCATGAGCGTATCAGGCATCTTGCCGTGATAGCCAACACCAAAACGAAACTGACTCGGTGACGCGCTCAGACGGACTGATACAGCAACAGAGGTTCGCCGACGTTTTCAATCTCTGGGATCGTGCACTTGAGATCAAATGCCTTCGACAATACAATTTTGAAAATCTAACCGGCCGTTGTCAGTCACAGCCGACTTACCACTCCCGCTTAGGTCAAGATTACGACGAACCTTTTGGACGTTGATGCTATGGCTCGTGCTTGAAAATATGAGCGACGCCCGCATAGCCTTGGCAAACCGCCTCGCCTGTCACCATTTAGCAATGTAGCCCCGCCTTGCCGCAACAGCAGAGAGCACCCACCTGGTTCGAAATTTCTTCCTGGTCCTGTATCGGAAAGTTGACGAAGTGATCGTACTTGGTCCCAACCAAGATGGGAATGGCCGTCTTGTTAAAGCCCCTTCCCTGCCGGTACCATTCCTTGATGCTGTTGAGTGTGCTCTTGCGCGTCAAGTCAAACATGAAGAGAATGGCGACGGCGTCATTGCAAACGAGCGGCAGCATGTTGACAAACTCGCGCTGACCTCCCAGGTCCCAGATGGAAAAGGTGATTTCGGTGTTTCGGATAGAAATGGTCTTTTCCATGAAGTTGACGCCCAGAGTCTGTATGTAGTCCTCATCCCAACTGCCCTCGACATACTTGACCATCAGCGACGTCTTGCCGATCTGGGCATCGCCCACCATGCCAACCTTGATGACCACGTGGTTGCGGCCGTTGGGAGGCTCGTTAGACCCCTGTCGATACTCTCCGCTGGGGGCCTGCGGTGGCGGGTTGGACGGGTTGGACATGCTGCTGGCAGGTCGCGAGTGTGAGGGCGCACTGGACACTGGAGGGGTGTATCGGCTCGCGTGGTCATCTTCGCGCCGCGGGCTGCTGGGAAGCCCTTGATCGAGGGACTGGCTGTGCTGATGGTGGAAGCCATTGTTAGAGGCGTCGACGTGGGGCGAGCCCTCTATACCGCCAAGCGTGTCGTCGGGGCCGCCGTGTGACGAGGGCGGCAAGGCCTGCTGATGGGGAACGCGTTCGGGCTGCTGCTCGGGCTGCTGATCAGGCTGCTGCTCGGGCTGCTGGTCGGACGGCTGGTCAGGCTGCTGATCGGGTTGCTGGCCAGGCAATTGGTCGGGTTGCTGGCCAGGCAGTTGGTCGCGCTGCTGCTCGAGCGGCTGGCCCATCTCCATGCTGTCGACGACGGCGGCGGCGCGTTGGATCGGAACTCGGAAAGCCGCCTGTTCTGTCGGTGGATCCAGCGCGGAGGAGTGTCGGCGACAGCAGCCGAGCTGACGATCTGGCTTAGCGAAGGAATGTCGGAGCAAAGACGGCCTCAGCTGAAGTGATGCATCGAGAGCGAACAGTCAGGGCTGCGGAGGGAGATTGGGGATGACGCGAGTGCTGCGCTGAGCTGAGCTGACTCCCCCCCCACCCGGGCGAAGGAAAGTCCAGCGCAAGATGCAGCCGCGACGGTCGTCAACTCTGGCCCCGATTCCCGAGGTGAAAATGCCGTGCAATGCTATGCGGGCCGAACGGAACAGAGACGACACGAACGAGCCCAATACCGGAGCAGTGAATGGGCGAAATGATGCCTGGCAGGGCAGGGGTAGGTTGACTCGAGGTGGGCTGGCTGGCAACAACGGGCGAGCTGCACGACGCGCCACGGCGGCAGGGCGATGAGCCGGATCGGAATATCAGAGGAGCCGCACTAATGAGCACAACGAACGTCACGTCACCCCTGAAATCAGGGAGAAGAGTTCCAGCGCCGATGCGTGCCCTTACGCCCCGCGTCTCCGAGGGCCTATTTCCGCCTGCGATCTTGGGCATCGGTGCAGAGCATCCATTAGAATGTTCCATCCTTGAGCTGCCCGTCTGCCCGCAGCGCTGTGCAAGCTGCCAACAGCGAGGGCGACACGCCCGGCGAACTGGCCTGCGATGTGACAGGAGCAGACACGCCCCCCGCTGCAATCCTGAGGTGCTTGGAGTGGACGGGCCGGCGCTTCGCGCAAGGTTGGCTGCGCAGCAGTCGCCCGCTGACGGCGCCCCAGCTACGAGACAACACGCTTGTCGACGTCCTACTCGTACTTCCAACGAAAGAGCCAGCGACGGATGTCTCTCTCATCGCAGAATGAGAGTCATGAGCAGTGACTCGCTAAGCTCTCGATTCTCGCGCCAGCTCGGCATCTTGGCAGCTTTGTCGGTCCGGTTCTCGCCGGCAAGGTGAACCCATCTGTTGGTCAAGTCAACAGACTATTGCTGCCACAGTTCGAGCAATTGGGTGCTTCTTTACTCGCGTGCGTGGAAGGCTACATCCAACGGTTGATGATGTGCTTGCATCATTCAAGTTGACCATCGGGCGTAGCCGCGCGCACGTCTCCTCCAGAATACAGATTACCTCGCCCCTTGGTCCATGAGCTGGTGCCGCGTGCGCTTCCACCGTCCTGGCCTGTCCAGCTCGACAGGCGATGAGCTGGCGGAGCTGATCGCTCCCTGCCTCGAGCATACACGTCAACGCTCAGTGCCCTCCCGACATCGGGACCTCTACGGCGTACTCGTTTGCAGCGCGCCTTTTAGCCGCGCATTGCACTCCAGCCCCAGTAACTGTTCGCGCCGGGTTGCAATGCAGACTTGCAAGCAAGCCCCCCCAGCTTTGCTGGTGTAGCACTACTCGTACTTGCTACACGAGCAGTCCACCACATGAACGGCCAAGACTCACGATCTCGACACTCACGCAACCAAAAAGTGCAGTTCTCTTTACGTCACGGGCCTCACAACCTCCATCCTCTTGAGGCGTAGAAGCATAGGCGCTGCCGGAGCTATTATGTTTGCATTGCCGCCATTGGTCCGTCTGCGCGGTCCGCCTCCCCCACAAATGGGCCTCGCAAGCCTGGCTTGCGTCGGTTATCACCTGTCGCTGGTTGCGAGACCGCGCGGGAAACGGAAAAAGATGACTAACCTGCTGCCACCCTCGATGCGCCGATACCCACCACAGCCTGGGGCGGATGGAGGTCGGCCGTTGCCCAAGCGTTCGCGCTTCTGCATCCACCGGCCCATCCTCCTCCTCATCCTCATCCTGCTTCTCGCACCCTTCTACTCCTCGCCGCCGCCATCAGCCGACCCGAACCCAAACGTCGCCCTTCCGTTACGAGCACACAATGGCCTCAATCGCTACTCGCTCCCTCGGTGCCGCCGTGCGCCTGGCTGCTCCCCGCGCCGCTCCCATTGCCGTTCGCGCGCCGTTCCGGACTTTCTCGACCTCGCGAATGAGTACGAATCTCCCCACCCCTTGTTGAGTCTCTGTCTGCGTATGGGCATGCAATGCCCCGGTCGCGGTGGTGACAACTGCCGAGCCCCAGCAGCGGCGTCGCTGACATCGTGACCAGGCCTCGTCCGCAAGTACACCAAGGACCACGAATGGGTCGATCTCGCCGCCGACCGCAAGTCGGGTGTCATTGGCATCTCCGAGTACGCCGCTGAGCAGCTTGGCGACGTCGTCTACGTAGAGCTTCCCGAACCCGCCAACGACTTCGCCGACCAAGGCGATGCCATCGGGGCCGTCGAATCGGTCAAGAGCGCTAGCGATATCAATGCTCCCATCCGCTGCAAGGTCCTCCAGTCCAATTCTCTGCTTGAGGAGAAGCCCGCCACCATCAACCAGGTTCCTGAGGACGACAGCCACGGCGGCGGCTGGATCGTCAAGGTCGAGGTCGACGAGGAGGGTGCCAAGCAGGCCGATGAGCTGATGGACGCTGAGGCCTACAAGGCTTTCATTGCCGAGTAGACTGCCACCGTGCATGCTCTGTTTAGGGAAGCCGATGGCTGGAGGATGGAGAAGCAAAGTTTGGGCTTGGCGAGGGATATAGATGGCTTGGTTTCGAGTCGCCTTGAATGATGCATGGACGGGAGGGAAGCCGAGGGGGGGCAGTTCAACCTGGCAGACAGACGGAACAGACACGTGCGCAAGTGTACCATATGTGGCTCATCTTTAACATACTTGGGGAGCTGGACATGTTGCGGTCTAAATACCCTGTGTCATCAACGGCGCTTCAATCATTTTCATGTTTATCAGCATCCCTTGAGCCCTGGTGAAGTCTAGTCCTCGGCCTCAGTTGTCGGCCGCTTCGCGTTGATGGCGCTGAGGATCTTGTCCGCTCCCCTGCTCACGAGATCGAGCGCCATGCGTTTGCCGAGCTCCTCGGCCTCCTCGGGCGTGTTGATTGCCTCCGTCATCACCGCGTCCACGCCCTCTGTGCCGGCGGCCGAAACCACGGTCGCGCGCATCCGCAGTTTGCCCGCCTCGACCCACCGAGTCTCGACCCCGATCGGCACGCTGCACCCTCCCTCGAGAGTCCGCATGAGGCTCCTCTCCGCCGCGCACGCAAGGCTGGTTTCTCGGTCCTCGAGATGCCGCAAGGCCTGCAGGACCCTCTCGTCGCCCTCACGGCATTCGACCCCCAGCGCACCCTGGCCGACGGCATGTAGAATCCCGCCGTTATCCGACTCCAGGTACTGCGAGATGTGATGCCCCATGTTCATGCGCTGGAGCCCGGCAGCTGCGAGAACGATGGCCGTCATCTCGGGATCCTCATCCAACTTCCGGAGACGGGTGTGAATGTTGCCGCGTATGTCCTTGAACTTAAGCCCGGGGTACCGCCGGGCAAGTTGCGCGATGCGTCGCACACTGCTGGTCCCGATGACGCTCCCGGCGGGCAGGTCTGAGAGGCTCTTCCAGCCCTTCTTGTCTGCAAGCTCCTTTTTGATGATCAATGTGTCCCGGGGATCCTCTCTCTTGGTCACGGCGCCGAGAACGCAACCACTGGGTAGCGTTGTGGGCATGTCCTTAAGCGAGTGCACCACCAGGTCCAGCTGCTTGCTGACCAGCAGCTCCTCCAGCTGCGACGTCCACAGGCCCTTTCCGCCAAAGTTGTACAGCGCCGTATTCTGGTCGCGATCGCCGGTCGTGGTCATGCCGTGGATGGGGAACGAGTAAGTCGGGCAGGCGGACTTGAGCGCCGAGACGACAATCTCGGCCTGCGCGAGGGCGAGCGGCGACTTTCGCGTACCCACGGCGATGGTGGTGGCGCCTTGCGGCGCTTCAGCCGTTTGTGGCTCTGCCATTGCAGTGGCCCACGGTCTTTTGTCTAGGTAGCGCTGTGAGGTGAGAAGGGCGCGGGACAAAAGGCGACCAAAAGACCAAACGGTACGCCTTTTGAGGTGGTGCGAGTTTGACAGAGACCGCTGAAGATGGAGGGGTAGTAATCGACAAACTTCCTCCTTGGAGGGGTATTTCACGGGGTCACCCACAGTTGGGTTGCACAGTGCCGGTTGAGTTTTCATACCATGCCAGGTCGGCTCTGCAATTGAGTGGAGTCCTCTGGTGCGTTCCATTGTTCTACCAATGTACTCCGTACGGAGTACGGAGTACTACGTCCTCTAAAAGCCTATCAAATCAGAGACCAAGCTCGAGCTCCATCTGGAGTCGCGTGATATTGATTGTGAGATGGGTTGAAAGATGTGTTCACTTCATGCAGAGGCGTTGGCGGTCTTTCTCAACCCAATGTCACGCCTTGGATCGTATCGAATTGTGCGTCTAGCTGTAGATGAGCTCTCTCAACTGCGAGCTCATTAAGAGGCGATACAATACCATGTACACGTACACTTTCCCGAAACTTTTCGATGCATCCTCGATATGGGTTTTATGACTTCTTTGGCGGCGAGTTCTGGCAGATTTTGTCATCACTCTATGGAGGCGTCGTGGGCAGGCTCGAGTACAGACGTGCGCTGAATCACGTACACGTGGTGTAAGTCGTATCTTGAGAACCTAACTGAAGCCGTCAAAACCTATGGCCCCCTCATGTTTGCTACTTCTCCGGTTTTGAGCGACTCAGGGTATGTCGGCCAAGTATAAAATCTCTCAGGTTCAGCCCTTCATCGCTTGTTCCTCATCTCTCCGGCATTTCTCTCACTCTCGGATCAACATCACCGGCAAATACAGGTGACTTGCGGTCGACAGTTGTGTCTTAACGCTTCCAATATCAGGGCTTAACCGCTGGAGTCACGATGAAGCTCATCCTTACGCTTTTCGCCATTGCTGCCATGGCTGTTAGCCTGGCCGCACCTCAGCTTCCAACACCGGCAACGCCGCCACCGCCGCTGTCTTCTCCTCCGTCCAGCACCGCGCCTGCGGAGACCGCATCAACTAGTCCGTCGTCGACAGCTTCTACGCCGGCACAACCCGCGGAACCATTCTGCGAGTGTGGCTATACCTACTGCGGCTCCGTTCTTATGGGCATGAGTGAGTGTCATGGAACACGGTAGGATACTAAACTGGCGGTTGAAGCTCATATACCCTGTAACTAGAGTCTCCGTGGAGCGAGAAGCAATTGGCAGAGGCGTATTGCCAGACGCCCAACGCGCCTTGCAACCTCGGTAAGCCGACCACAAAGGTCAAGTCGGCGCTGTATCTTTGCCTCTGTGACGATGCAAACGAGCACGTGGGCAAAAAGTTGCACTTGCTCTGCGGCTGTGACAAGTGCTTGGTTGTTGGGCCTGACTTTCGAGGGCGGTGCTCGTCGCCGTGCCGTGCTGGAGGTTGTAAGTGACCTACCAACCGGGTAGGAATAATGGGCATGGACAGCAGGGTGATTCAGGTTTCTTGAAGGGGGCTTGAATGCCTCATTTTTGACAAACCCCTCCCCCCCCCCTTCCCCTCTTTCTCTTTTTCTGGTATTTTTAATTTGCCCCTTCTCCTCTTATTGTTGCAATGCATTTGAACATGCGATCGCACGGTTGTCCATCCATTGTTCCGTGACTGTCCCGTCTCCATGCTTTTGCGGAGGACAGACTTCAGGTTGGGAGCTTGGACGTGTGCGACTTGGGCCATTGCAGCATTAGAGCCACACCGCGTAGCCACGCATTACTTTTAGGCACCACATCGACCTGGAGAATCTGCCGAGGCGTTTACGCCGACTTTTTCCATCGAAACGCTCTCATCGGTACAGCAAATGAAGCAGCGGCCCGGGGGACAGGGCTCGGCAAGGTGGTATAGGGTAACACCTGAACCCGAGGCGCAATGACACGCTCAAACAGGCAGCTCTCGACGCCCTCGGCCCCTTGGCGGCACTTGCAACGTAATGACAATGCAACGGCCCAGGCGTATCCCTTCTCTGCCTCTCAGAGCCTACGAGAGATGAGGACGCCCGCCTCGTTCTCCGCACGGTCCGAACATCAAAGCTCGGCCCCAGGTTTTAGCGCCGACACGCCCCGCACCCGCTACCGGGACCCCCACCGAAGCAACCTGGAACCCCGCATTGTCGCTGCTGGGTTAGGTAGAGTCCGGGACGCCAGGGTGCTTTCAGGCGCGAGGTTACAGCTGGAGCCATGCGCGATCAGCCAAACCTCCTTGAAGGAATGGATCGATGGAAGCGGCCCAATCCCTTCCATTCCATTGTGCCACCCACCATGCGCTGGCCCCGTACTCGTATGCATGCGATGGGTATGGTAATTTCCTGCGAATATGCACAAAGCCTGCGCCGAATGCATGCACGGCAGCACACCAACCTAGTGCTAGGCCACCCGCATCATCGCAGCAGCGGCATCATCATCGCGCCTGGGCCCTTGCCGCCTTAGGGGGGTCCACGACGGGAGCGAGGCGCCCCGTCTCTGGCGGGGTCGGGTCTCCGCAGCCACCAGGTCATGACCGCGGTCGCGCGCCTGCAGACTGCCACGGGTTGCGGACTAATACTTCGCACGAGCTTTCTGCCTGCCGCCCCTCATCCGCACGCTCCTGTCCCAGAACACCGAGCAGCATCAGCTTGGGACTGATTCTAGCTCTCGCCTGTTGCTACCGTCGTCGTCCTCGTCACGGTTTTGTTGTCTGTATTGCTCTGTTCAGCATTTCCAGGTTACCTCTCCACCGCAACCGTAGCTGGCCCAGCTCGCGATCCGCCTAGAGCCAGCACACCAGCCTGTTTTCCTCGACCACTTTCGCTGGACGACCAGTCCTTACGCGCCTCCGCCTGAAGAGCTGCCTCAGATGAGTGCCCTTTCGTAATGGCGTTCAACGTGCTGCGCCCGCTCGCTCCCGAGCTTTGCTTCTCCTCGTACACGTCCTCGAGGCTCCTCCCGCGGCAGCGTCTTCAAGGTTGGCATCTCTCGCCATTGCCCTGCGGATCACACCTGGACGTGACGGCTGACTTGTTCTCTGATTGCAGGCCTCAGACCAGTGCTGTCCTCTCGCCGGCAACGGCACTATGCCCTCGCTGCGTCGAAGCAGCGCGCAGTTGTGCCGGGCGCTGCAAAGATCTTGCACCTCGAGCGCTATGCCCCAGTAGTTACCCCGCCGTCACTCCCGGTGGCCAGGAAGCCGTACTCTACGACCGTGGTACCGCCGACGACGCCATACGGCGAGCTCACAGTGGGCGTGCCCAAGGAAGTCTTCCCTGGCGAGCGCCGCGTCGCTCTGACGCCGGCCAATGTGGCACTTCTGCTGAAAAAGGGCTTCGGCAAGGTGCTGGTTCAGCGCGGCGCCGGAGCGACTGCCGACTTTCTCGATGAAGCGTACAAGAAGGCTGGCGCAACACTCGTCGACTATCCCAACAGCATCTGGGCCAATGCCGACATCGTGCTCAAAGTACGCGGCCCGTCCGTGGGAGAGGTGGACCACATCAAGGATAAGCAGACTGTCATCTCTTTCTTGCAGCCTGCGCAGAACAAGGATCTTGTTCAAAAGATTGCCGATAAGAACGCCACTTCATTCGCCATGGATATGATTCCCCGGATTTCTCGTGCTCAAGTGTTCGATGCCCTCAGCAGTATGGCCAACATTGCTGGCTACAAGGCCGTCCTTGAAGCCTCCAATGTCTTTGGCAGGTTCCTGACTGGCCAAGTGACGGCTGCCGGCAAGATCCCACCTTGCAAGGTTCTCATCATTGGCGCTGGCGTGGCCGGGCTGAGCGCCATTGCCACGGCGCGACGAATGGGTGCCATTGTACGGGGCTTCGACACCAGACCGGCCGCGCGCGAGCAGGTCCAATCCTTGGGCGCCGAGTTTATCGAGGTCGACTTCCAGGAGGACGGGTCTGGTGCCGGAGGATACGCCAAGGAGATGAGTAAGGAGTTCATCGAAGCCGAAATGAAGCTTTTCAAGGAACAGGCCAAGGAAGTCGACATCATCATCACCACGGCTCTGATACCCGGCAAGCCGGCACCAAAGCTCATCCAGATGGACATGCTTGATGCCATGAAGCCGGGCAGTGTCATTGTGGATCTGGCTGCCGAAGCAGGCGGAAACTGCGAGGCAACCCAGCCGGGTGAGCTTGCAGTATACAATGACGTGAAGGTCATTGGTGAGTGATAATTAACCGTGGACTTTTTGTATGAAGCTCACAGAAACAAGGCTACACCGATCTGCCATCTCGACTCCCTACCCAATCCTCGACCCTCTACTCGAACAACATCACCAAATTCCTTCTTTCCATGAACCCCAAGGACAAGGAATTTGGAATTGACCTCTCCGACGAGGTTGTGCGCGGCTCCATTGTCACGCAAAATGGCGAGGTAATTCCGCCGGCTCCTCGGCCTGTGCCGCCTCCAGCACCCACGAAGCCAGCTGCCGCCGAAGCCGTCGTCGAGAACGTCGCCCTTACGCCTTGGCAGAAGAAGACGCGAGAAGTCGCCGCCGTCACGGGCGGTATGGGAACACTGCTGGCGCTTGGAAAGTTTACCGGGCCACTATTCATGTCCAATGCCTTTGTCTTCTCGCTTGCCAGCTTGATTGGGTATCGGGTCGTCTGGGGCGTTGTGCCGGCCCTGCATTCTCCTCTCATGAGCGTCACGAATGCCATCTCCGGCATGGTCGGTATTGGAGGTCTGTTTATCCTTGGTGGAGGCTTGCTGCCCGAAACTATCCCACAGGCGTTTGGAGCAGCGAGCGTCTTGCTGGCGTTTGTCAATGTTGGCGGCGGCTTTGTCATTACAAAACGCATGCTAGACATGTTTAAAAGTAAGTATCGGTTCAAGGAGAGCTCCCCAGAGCCAATATTCTGACAATTACAACAGGACCGACTGACCCCCCCGAGTATCCATGGCTCTATGGCATTCCAGCGCTTGTGTTCGGTGGCGGGTTTATTGCCGCGGCAAGCACGGGTGCCGCTGGTCTGGTGCAAGCTGGATATCTCGCCAGTTCGGTCCTCTGCATTGGGTCCATTTCTGGCCTAGCATCCCAAACAACAGCCCGGCTGGGCAACACTCTGGGAATTCTCGGAGTAGGTTCTGGTGTTCTCGCGAGTTTGTTGGCCGCAGGCTTCTCACCTGAAGTCCTGGCACAATTTGGATGTCTTGCGACAGTTGGCGCCCTCACAGGTATGCCTGATAGCAAAGGCTTCCCGGGATTGCGTTTTCTAAATACCTCTAGGTTTCCTTATTGGCAAGCGAATCACACCGACGGACCTTCCGCAGACGGTGGCCGCCCTTCACTCCGTCGTCGGCCTGGCGGCTGTTTTGACAAGTATCGGTAGCGTCATGGCGGACGTCGCAGACCTCTCAACCCTGCATATGGTTACCGCTTATCTCGGTGTGCTCATTGGTACGCCCCTTGTTCAGTTTGCGGCGGGCACTGAAGGGATGTGTGCGATACTGACGTGCAATAGGTGGCATCACTTTCACGGGCTCCATTGTTGCGTTCCTCAAACTTGCTGGCCGAATGTCGTCTCGGCCTACGATTTTACCCGGCCGGCATCTCATCAACTCAGGCTTGCTGGCAACTAACGCTGCTACCATGGGAATGTTTCTCACAATGGCACCAGGTAGCCCTATGATTGCAGCTGGCGCGCTGGCGGCGAACACGCTATTGAGCTTCACCAAGGGTTTTACCACCACTGCCGCCATTGGAGGAGCGGATATGCGTAAGCTTGTGGTCTGCCTTGGTGATGCTTTCTGTTGCTGACGCAGTCTTAGCGGTGGTCATCACCGTCCTTAACGCGTACAGCGGATTCGCACTCGTTGCCGAAGGCTTCATGCTTGATAACACACTGCTTACTTCCGTCGGAGCGCTAATAGGAGTTTCTGGCTCCATCCTGTCGTACATTATGTGCGTCGCGATGAACCGATCGCTTACCAATGTCTTATTCGGAGGCCTGTCTACGCCAACTGCAGTTCAAGAATATAAACCAGAGGGACAGGTCACGCAAACATCTGTTGATGAGCTGGCCGACAGTTTGCTTAATGCTGAATCTGTTATTCTCGTTGTCGGATACGGAATGGCTGTGGCAAAGGCGCAGTACGCTATATCGGATATCGTCAACATGCTGCGATCCAAGGGCATCACAGTTCGATTTGCCATCCATCCCGTGGCCGGCCGAATGCCTGGTCAGTGCAACGTGCTTCTTGCGGAAGCCAGCGTACCCTACGACATTGTCTTGGAAATGGACGAGATCAATGACGACTTTCCCGACACGGACCTGACTGTTGTGATCGGCGCCAACGACACGGTGAATCCAATCGCTTTGGAAAAGGGCAGTGCGATCGAGGGCATGCCAGTGCTGCATGCGTGGAAGAGTAAACAGGTGGTAATCATGAAGAGAGGCATGGCCAGCGGCTATGGTAAGCCAGGAGTATCACGATGGTGAATAGCTGCGAATGCTGACGACATACAGCGGATGTTCCTAACCCCATGTTTTACATGCCCAACGCACGAATGCTTTTCGGAGACGCAAGAGCGAGCTGCGAAGGTATGCCTGCCCCGTCGCTCCTCGCAGTGTCCTCGCATACGTCGTACTGACTGACAGTCTTGCAGCCATCAAGAAGGCGGTAGAATCGAAGATGTAGTGCAGTTCAAGTATTGGATTTTGGGTGGTGCACAGTGGTTCTGGATACAGGCATAATTCTGGCGGATTCCCCATTCAATGCCGACTATGACGTTGATGACTTGACCATGTAGCGTCTAGATTCCGTTCCTAGATTCCACTTTCTTTTGTCATGGCAATTTTGAGATCGTTTGCTGCGCCACGGCACTTGCACTCTCGTGAGCAGAAGATACGTCTAGTGGTCTGGTAGTTGCCACAATGCAAATGTCCTTTGGAGCGTGCGGGATGAGCAAGGGGCATGCGTTGATATGTTTTCATTCTTCCATTCCCACAAGTGCCTATGTACAGTGATTGCTCTTTCCACAGAAGGCATTTTATGCCCGCGGCGCTGCGACAGGCTCCCACGCTGTCAACTTCGGCTTTGTCCTGCTTCATCGTCAGCGTCCGCACCGAACCCTCCCGGTACTCGCGATCGGGGCGCCGGCTAGGCCAAACTTACGTGCTGTACGTTTTGAATGCGCCGCGCGTCTGAGTATAGTTGGGGATCGCATGGGGCTTCTCGAAGATGCGGGTGCCAGCGACCATGAGGGGGTCGTTGGTGGGCGGCTGGTCGACCGCATAGCTGATCCAGGCGTGCCAGCCGGGGTCGATGTGGGCGGCATCGTAGTCGTGCTTCGCATACTCGACCCAGCGGGTACGCAGAGGCAGCTCTTCGCCGTTCTCGAAGAACTTGTTTCCCATGCGATCCTGGCCAACGAGGCGGCCGTATTTGGTGTCACCTGCGTGCGCACTGTCAGTCTTCTGCACGGTCGGTACCCCAATTACTTCCGTATCTAGTGAGGCGTCGTACCGATGTACTGTCGAGCAGCGAGGGGCAATCGTTAGCAACTTTCGTCATCCGGATTCTGGGCAGTGGTGGCGACGATCACGTACGAGCATCTGTCGGAAGTAGTCCTACGCGAAGAGTTGTGAGCAAGATTGTCAATTGCGACGGCGGGTGTGGGCATCACGTACCTTTATGCCGACCTTGCGCAGGTTGCTGAGTGTTCGCCCGATTGTCGACATGGTGGCGGTTGCGACAATTCGTCGTTGGCCGTTTTGAGGATGGAGAGGATGGAAGCTGGTCCATCAGAGTCGAGTTGAAGGCGGATGGATCGCGCGGCAAAACTTCGGCAGGGAGGACTCGTGCCAATGACGGAGCTGCAAGCTATCCGGCCGACTTTTTTTGTTGCCATTATCCTTCACGCCTGCCATGCCCCTTAGAAAGCAAAATCGAGATCAATTCCGCTAGTTCTTGGCATACAGTGGATCAGCAGTTGACGGCAAGAAACTACCGGCTCCGATGCTCGCCCGGGGCTGCACCCGCTGCATCGCAAGAGCGCGCGGGCCAGCTTTCAGAACGAACATCGCCCCTGCGCGGGCTCAATGCAGGCGATATGCGACGCCTTCAGGTGCAACCGCATCTTCGAGCCCGGGGAATGGGGCGGTAGGCATGCTGGCACCATTTGTGAGCGAGCTGGACCGCATGGCACCGAGCTTCGACGTCCGAGGCGAGGATATTCGCATCCTGCAGACGCCAGCCGACTTCTACGAGACGCTCAAGGTACGGACGCGATCAATTCGTTCCCCGGCAGACGATGTCGATGTGAAAGGATGACATTCACACTTCGATGGCTAACTAGACTTGCATAGGACCGCATACGCAACGCCAAACGCCGCATTTTCCTGTCGACGCTGTACATTGGTAAAACGGAGCGCGAGCTCATCGAGACCCTGAGGGACGCTCTGCGACGGAACCCACAGCTGAAGCTGAGCATTTTGACGGATGCGCTTCGCGGGACTCGAGAAGCGCCCAACCCTTCGTGTGCGTCGCTGCTGGCGCCTCTCGTCAGCGAGTTTGGTGCGGACCGCGTCGAGATCCGCATGTACCATACGCCCAACCTGACGGGACTGCGCAAGCGTTACATACCCAATAGGATCAACGAGGGATGGGGACTGCAGCACATGAAGCTCTACGGCGTCGATGACGAAATCATCCTGTCTGGGTATGCATATGCATGCGTGTGATGCCGTCTCAATTGCGTCGACTGACCACTGCTCAGGGCGAATTTATCGACGGACTACTTCACGGACCGCCAGGACCGCTACCACCTCTTCACCTCCAAAGACATTACCGAACATTTCTGGAAGATACACAACGGCGTCGGGTCATTCAGCTTCCTTGTTGAGCCGTCCGCGGACGAGGGCGCAGGCTTCACGCTCTCCTGGCCCAGTACCAACTCTGCGCCCTCACCGTTGCTCAAGCCCCAGGCGTTTGTAAAGAGCACAACGTCGACGCTGCAGGGCCTGATATCACCCAAGGAGAAGCAGCCGTTGGCAAGCGACCTCGCCGACACGCGGGTGTACATGCTAGGCCAGATGTCCCAAGTCATGCGTCCAGACACATCCACCGAGCTGCCCATCGTCACGCGCATCCTGGAGATGTTGGCGTCACCCGCGTACCGCGGCTCGTCGTGGACCTTCACAGCCGGTTACTTCAACCCTGCGCCCTCACTGACCAAGCTCCTCATCGGTACCGCGTCCACCAACAACACCGTGATCACCGCGGCGCCCGAAGCCAACGGCTTCTACAAATCCAAGGGCGTCTCAGGCCTGCTCCCGGACGCCTATGTTCTCCTCGCCCGCCGCTTCGTGCACAACGTCCACCATGCCGGCCGGGGCGCCGACATCGCGCTCAAGGAGTGGCGCCACGGCACCGTTGGCCAGCCTGGTGGGTGGACGTATCACGCGAAGGGCCTGTGGGTCACGATGCCTGGCGACACGCACCCGGCCATGAGCGTCATCGGTAGCTCCAACTACACTAAGCGCAGCTACTCGCTCGACCTGGAGGTCGGCGCTCTCGTAGTGACGCGCAATGAGGCTTTGCGCCGGCGGCTCGGCGAGGAGCAGCGGTGGCTGCAGGAACACGCGCGCACCATGACGAGAGACGACTTTGCGCGCAACGAGCGGAGGGTTGGGTTGAAGGTGCGGATTGCCATGTGGATTGTGCAGCTGGTGGGCGGAGCGCTGTAGGATGACCCGAGATGGGACATCGCATTTTGGACTAGACATTGTTTCGAGATACCCAGCTTCATCGGATAATCGTTCGTGGACAGAATCTACGTAGCATTGGGCCTTGCGTGGCCCGAGTTAAATTTGCCTTTTCTTTCGTACAAGATGGTACAGATGGATGACCCCGGGTAATTCTACAAAAGCACTCCTCCGCAGAGGCACGGCTCACGATCCCAACGCCTTGCTTCCCGTCGGCAGCGCGCCTCGCCCAAACCCTCCCATGGCCACCCTGGTCACCAAGTCGCTCTGGTGCTGCTCAATCATCTCCTTGAGGACGCTCCGCTCCATAACCACGCGGCCCATCTCAAGCAGGTCCTTGACGTCAACGTCCTCGAGATTGAGCGCCCGGCCCTCCCACGGCACCTGCTCCATGGCCTCGTACAACCGGTCCCGCCTGTCGCCCGTGACGAAGAGGGTGCGCCCGTCGGCACGGCCGAGCCCCAGCGCGCGCAGAAACCCCGCCGCGTACTTTTGCAGGTAAGCCTCGCGCAGACCGTCCTTGAGGAAACGATCCGCGACGAGCTCAAAGTCGCGTGGTAGGGCGAGCTCCATGCCGTCTTCGCAAACAACCAGCTCGCCGCGACGGTAGCGGTAGCTCAAGGCAGTGCGCCAGGCCTTGTCGTAGACCTTGCGGTTGAGGCGCGTGGCGAAATCGCGCGGGTGCGGACCAAACGTCTTACCGCCGCCACGCAGGAGGGGGCTCTGCTTGCTGCCGAGACGGGCGCGGCCGGTGCCCTTTTGCGGGCGTACTTTGCGGTGAGAGCCGTGGACGTCGTGGCGAGTCTTGGACGAGGCAGTGCCCTGGCGGGTGCTGTCACCCTCGAAGACGACGGCGTGGTGGAGGAGGTCGCGGCGCAGCGGGAGGTAGAGGTGCTGCACGGGCCAGTGCTCGAGGGCGGCGGGCTCGAGGGAGGGAAAGGTGTGAATGGTGACGGGAACGGTCGAGACTAGAGAGTGTCAGGGCCGCTGCCTTCTCGGGAGGAAGGGGTTAGCAGGCAGCTCTTGATGTGCTCACCTGGATTCCACGACTCGACTATGGACTGAGGACTGGCGGCCGACCGCGTGATGTTTCCGGCAGGGGCCTCGGTGGCCATGGTTCGAGCAAACGTCTTGCCGACGGCGGTGGGCTGCGGTGCCAAGTCAGCTCCCTCCGTCGAGGACAATGATGGCAGGGCCGCAATGCTCTGTATCCTTACCTGGCAGGCAGACAGCCTCAGCGCCGCCATGGCCTCACGGAGGCATCCGACGCCTCTTGACGCCATTGCCGAGTCTGTGGCGTGTGCTCTTTCGGAGCTTCAGGGACAGTGGCGAGCCCCGGAATCGCTCGTTTGGTGCGTGAGTTGAGAGGCCTGGTGGTGATGCTCTTGCGGCTGGGCAGTCGCTCGAAAATCGTGACACGGAGAGCGGATGCGGCTAGTTCCGCGCCGACTCCCCCAAATTTTAGTGGGCCCACCCACTCGCGTGCCGGGCTTCCATCCATTGGCACCTCTCACAGCTTTTTCTGCCGCTGCGAGCCTCATGTCCAGACGACTCCCGTCGACGGACACCCAACGCAGCACCCCATCGCCCACGCAACATGTCGCGGTGTCGGGCTATTGCGCGGCCGCTCGCAAGGCATCTGCAGCAGCCATGCGCCATCCGCCCATTCACCACCGGCGCCGCGCGCGCGGCTGAGGCTCAAGAGACGCAGACGCAGACGCAACCACAGCCGGGCGGCCTCGACCTCGACCCCAACACCGTCCTGCCCGAGTTCGAGGCGCAGCTGATCAAGGAGGGCAGGATGCCCGTCGGCTCGCGGCGGCGGCGCGTGGCGATGCGCACCACGGACGGCATCCCCTTTGAGCAGTTGCCCTACCAGGCCTTCCAGGAGGCGCGCAAGATCCTGGCCGCGGACCGCGAGGACAAGCTGTCCAAGATCCGCGGCGAGCTGTCTAAGATTGCGCGGCTCGAGGGCAAGGACGCAGCCGAGGTCAAGGGCGGGCAGCTGATGAAGGACACAAAGCTGGCGAGCCTGCGGAGGCACGTGGAGCAGCTCAAGATCTTGGCCGATGTCAACGACCCCCTGGTCAAGAAGAGGTTTGAAGATGGACTGGGTGAGTAGTGTGCTGTCATTGTCTTCACTTGTCCCCCCCCGAAGCGATCCTGGGGCTGACCAATGTCGAACGTGGCGCAGGCGACATGAACAAGCCCATCTACCGCTACTATGCCGAGAGGAAATGGCGCTCCTACGACTATCGCCTCATCGCCCAGCGTATCAAGCAGTTCAACATCGTCCCCGACGTCCTGCCCAAGCTTGAACCCACAGCCGACGTCCAGCTCTTCTTCCGCCAGCTCAAGATCCCACCCGGCCAGATCGTCGACAGCGCCGTCAGCGAGAACCCGCCGCGGCTTCGCGTGCAGGTTTTCGACAAGGGCGAGCGCCTTGTGACCGTCGTCGTCGTCGACGCTGACGTGCCCGACGTCGAGAAGGACGGTTTCGGCAAGCGCTGCCACTACTTGGCCGCCAACATCCCGCTCAGCCCGACGGACACGTCCCTCCCGCTCAGCAGGATCAAGGCCGAGGACCAGCTGGCCGTGCCGTGGATGCCCGCCTTCTCGCAAAAGGGCGCGCCCTACCACCGTCTCGGCATCTACCTGCTCGAGCAGGCGCCCGGCCAAAGGGTGGACGTGGCCAGCATGAAGGAGCTGTACGCCGGTCGCGACGGCTTCTCCCTCAAGTCGTGCCGCGACAAGTTCGGCCTCAAGCCCGTGGGCTTCAACATATTCCGGTCCGTTTGGGACGACAACACGGCCGCCGTCATGGCGCGTCACGGCATCCCCGGCGCCGATGTCGAGTTCCGCCCGACGCGCGTCCACAGCCTGAAGCCGCCCGTCAAGCCTCGCGGCTGGGAGGCCAAGCGCCAGGGCCCCAAGTACCGCCACCTCTGGAAGTACACGAAGCGCATCAAGGGCATCTCCAACGCCCGGGGATGGGTCAAGAAGCGGTAAGGGATGTCAGGATCCGCGGGCGGGTGGTTGTCGTGTATGATAGCGATGTACATGGTAGATATGAATGGCCCTGTAGAACAATTGAGTGCCGGGGAGTCAAGGGGGTGCGCACTGCACTATTGCACGATGTTCAGAGCGCTCTCGTGCAGGTGACGATGGCTGTGTAACCATTGCAATACACTCTCAAGCTACCGATTATCGCCGATCTCGCGGTCAACTGCCTTCGCGCAGACGTACAAAACATAGAGGTATCCCGTGATAGATGGACAACCATCCAATACTATCCAATGTCCCGCGCCGAATCCCCAACGCCAAAGCAAACCAGGCAGACCCTCACCGCCATCGCTGCGTATTAAAGAAACCGTCATCCCGAGCAAGCCGCGAGGCACAAGAGTCTCAAACTACTTCCCCCCTCCCCGCTTCGCCTATTTCCCTTCTGGGAGCTGCCACCTATCCCAAGGCACTTCCCTCCGCCCCCGGGCCTCTCAAAGTCAGAGGCTGAGTCGGTGGGTTTTTTTTTTCTTGCTATGTACAGTTTTCTTCGTTCAGGTTGGCTCAAGTCCAGTTTCTCTAGGCTCATTCTGCCTATGTTTTCTTTATTTATTCTTCTTCCCTTGTTTAGCCTGTGTCTTGGAACATTTCGTCAGGCATGTAGTCATAGTTGATGGGCTCCGTCTTGGCCACCGGGGACGAGAGGTGCGTATCTTCGGTCTGCGCCGTGGAAGACTGCCCAATCGAGTCTGCGAAGTCGTTAGCACCCTTTTGGCAAGAGGCAAGGGAAGCCCGAAGGGTCGGGTCTCGTCGTCAACTCACTATTGCGGCTCTGTAGGGATGCCAGGCTCCCGATGCTCGAGTGGCGACTGTCTCCCTGGCCGGGGCCGGAGCCGGAACCCGAGCGCTGGACGAAGCGCATGGCCTCGTTGCCGATCCAGGCGTCGATGTTTGCGTCGCCGCAGGTAGCATGCTCCATGAGCCAGTTCTTGATCTGCGTCGCCTCGTCGAGCAAGCTCGCACACTCGGCCTGAAGGCTGGCGTGCTGCTGCTCAAGCTCGGCTTTTGCGGTCTCGAGGTTCTGCACCCACTGCTTCTTCTTCTCGCGGCACTTGGACGCGGCGACGCGGTTGCGTTCCAGGCAACGGCTGCGCCGGGCGTCGCCCTTGGTGCCGATTGCGGCAGCGGCGGCGGCGATGTTGATGTTAGACGTACCGCCGCTCTTGGAGGATGAGGATGCCGCTCCAGCCTGGTTGCCACGCTTGGTTTGCTGCATGGCGCGCGTGGTTCTCGTCGGCTTTCTCAGCTTTGCCGGTACGGGCGCGGCGGGCTGTCGTCTTGAAACCTGCCTCTTCGCCGAGGAGGATGACGGCGCTTGCGATGATGGCGACGTGTGGGAATCCGTCTCGGGAGGCGACGCCATGGGCGCCGGTGGTGGCGCCGTTCGCCCAACTTCCATGCTTTCGCTGGAGTCCAGGACGGGCTCGTCGGGTAGATCGCCCAGGTAGTCCATGGGATTGCTGTCCAGGTCGCTGCTGAACATTCGCGGCGTCAGCATGAACTGGCTCGGCGAGTCGGCGGCGTCCTTTTCCGTCTTGATGCCGTAGAAGGACATGCCCATGCGCGGGTCGACCAGGACGTCGCCGTCGTCGCCCATCTGAGGCAAGTCATGAGCCCCAGCATGTATGCTGCCCATGTCACTCCCCTGGGGATAGTCTGCGGCTGCGGCCATGCCGTGCGTCGGGAGAAGGGCCGTCACTGCTGGGGATGCAAGATGGCCGGAGGGATTGCGTCAAGGGCGCCTGCTGAATACGGGGGGAGGGAGTCGAAGGCTGAGGTTGAAGCCGGCGGGAGCTGGTGTACGGACACTGGCGTGGAGGAACCGTGTTATTAGACACGCAGGAGTGGACCGCGAGGCTGCGTTTCACAGCGGCCGAGGAATGCGATGAGATGGCGTCGAGCGTCGAGATCAATGGGCTGATGCCAGAGATGAGATGGCTGCGCGAAGCTGTGTCGTCGGATGACGGGATGCCCAGGATGGCGATTCGCAACTGGCCGGCGGGCCTTATTATCCTCGGCCGTGGGCGAGCTGGTTTGAGAGGGGGGCCCAAGCTTGGTGGTCTGGCTGCGCATGCCGGGCTGGGTACATGGAGGGCTTCGAGGGAGCGCACGCAGGCCGATGTACCGCGATGGGATGGGGGGCGTTCGCAAGGCGAATGAATAGGCTTCCTGGCGACGCGGAGGTGCGAGGCCAGCCGTCCCTGCGACAGCTACGGCAGCTACACCTAAACACCCAAGAGGGGCGGGCGCCCCTCCTCCTCGAACCGTTTATGGGAAACACACGGGCGAAGCTCGCCACCAGCGAAGCTTGCCACAAGGTGCGCGGGCCTAGGCCAGGCTCGCACGAACAGCCGGAATGCGAGAAATGAACGGGGCCCTCGTTCCCTCGTCCCCTCGTCTCCTCGTCCCCTCGTCCCCTCGTCCCCTCTTCTCCTCGTCCCCTCTCGCGGGGAGAGCAGCAGGATGGCAGCGCGCGCCCATTGAATTCTGCCCTTGGCCGGCGCTGCTGCAAGGCGGCATGCAAGTCTTCGACCTGGGCAGTGCCGGCCATGCAGCAAATGGCCCCCTTGTCGCCAGCATCAATGGCCCCGGAGCAAATGGCGCGCGCGGGCAGAGCGCACATGCCTGGCGACGCCGGACACGTCCTCGGTGCCAGGCCGCCATTGGCGAGAATGAGCGGTGCTCGTACCCGTTCACCCAACAAGGAGCGCTCGCTTGGCAGTTCGCGTGGCAAGCCTCAGCGAGAGGCAGCTCTCGGCCGCGAACCTGTGACGGTTTCAGCGACTGGTGGCGTCGCAGTTAGGTTGTCCACGCCCCCGCTTTGTGGCTCGAGCTTCGGAGCGGGCAGCGGGTTGACTGGTGGTGAGGAGTGAGACCTGGCAGCCGTGGCTGGTGAGAGCGACGGCAGTCGGTCGGCGGAAGCTCTGGGCGAACTCTATTGCGCCAGGCCGCAGAGTATTCTTCCCGTCGTCAAACGGCTCGCCACGGCTGAGTTTCGGGCTGGATCTGGTGGCTATTGCTCCGTACTTGGTGGTCCGTGTAACGGTCCTGGCATGTGAGAGCTGCCATCGACTCCGAGGCCAGTGGGCTTCGATGCCTTGTTGTCTTCGAGTCGCCGGTGCATCAAATATCAAGTGAAGCCATCCCCATCAGGTACTCGTACGGCTCGCGACAACCATGCCAGACGCGCGTTGCCTCCACGCCAGCCAGCGCAACTCGGTGGTCATCTGAAAGGAGCCCATTGTGGCTAGTGTCGACTCCCAATCCAACCGACGTTGATCGTGGCGTTGGTGGCGAGCTGCAAACCTCTCGGCCACAACCACGCAAAGCCTGGCCTGGCCTAGATATGGGCATTTACACCTAGGTATCCATCGCGCCACCCAGGGAAACTCCCGGGATTGACGGATGAGTGGCAGAACAAAGCCGGATGGCGTTTCGTGGCAAGCAAGCAGGGCGGGCCCTGCTCAACGACGGCTCTCGCGCGTTGACGATCCGGGCACCGGCACAACGGCTGCAACGGCGTGCGGCCCACCGTGGCCCGGTCGCAGGGCCAATCACCGCCGCCTGATCCCTGGCATCGCCAACCTAAGCTTGACAGGTCGAGCTGCATGCCACACACACCCTTGGCTCGCCAACGAGTCTGAGTACTTCGTACCTACGTAACTACTCGTTGTACGGCCGGAAGCCCGGAACTGCTGCCTCGGGCGCCGGGTGAGGGGAGCCGGGGGACGTGTAAGCTCACGACGAGTTTGCGCCTGCGTAGTCCTCGCAGCCATGCTACGCCCACTGCGAGCTTCCTGGGTCATCAACGTCGCCGAGGAGACGGAATGACGCGGGCGCCAAAAGTCGTCTTCGCGCCGGCATCGCGCTCGACGGCGCGCGCGCAAGCTCAGGGGCATCAAGGGGCATCTATCGTCGTGATGGCATCACAGGCACGGCAAGACGCCGTCGGCGGTGCAATTGGAGCAAATGGAGCTGCCGCCGCGATCTCGATCCCAGGCTTCCCAGAGGCTAAGGCGCAGATGGAGGCGTGGCACGGCCAGTGATTTGCTTCCTGCTGCGAGGGTGGTGCAAAGTGCCCTCCTCCAGCGGCGGCGTCAGTCAGGTGATGGGTGCACCAGTGGAAGAGGCGGTGCCCCAGGTTTTGGAAGGGGAGGACAGACCCGACGTCACGTGGCAACGCGATTGCTCGGCGCGGGCGCGATACGCGTTGAGGCGCCTCTCCACCAGCTGGTGTGCTTTGGCATTGCAATTCTGCCTCTACGCCTCTGCGTCCGTCGTTGCTGTCTACATAAGCTCCGTTGACAGCAGAAATCACCATGGCCGAGCAGCTCTCCTCCCCTCGCATCACCGCCCAGTATCTGGACAGTTATGTCGGCAGGCTCGTCACCATCGTGGGCAAGGTGACGCAGCTGCGCGGGGAGCAGGCCACACTCGACGCCGACGGGGCCATAACGGTCGTGCTGAACCGGGTAGGCTTGCACCGTTGACCCTGCCCCAGCAAAGAGCATCGACGGCTGACCGTGTGCGATGCAGGACGCGCACTTGACCAACGGAAACGCAGTGCAGATCATTGGCAAGGTGAACCCCGACCTGTCCGTCAAGGTGCTGAGCTCTCGGGACCTGGGTGCTGGAGTTGGTAAGTTCCGCAACTCCTCTTCCGAACCATGCGCATCCTCTGCTGTCTTGTGGAACGAGTGGCTAATTCTGGCCTCAGACTTTGGGCTCTGCACGGCTGTCGTCGAAGCCACGCACCGACACAAGGAGATCTTCGTCACCGAAGGTTAACGATTGGCATGGCCCATTCCGGTCCGGGAAAATAATATATATATGGGCAGGGGTGCAACATGGCAAGACATGTAGCGGCCTTGGCATGCCACTTGACGAATTGCATGATTGATGCCAGTCTCTGTGTTGTGCAAGGAGGTGCTCGTCACTTGAGCCTCCAACGGCGGGCCATCCAGGTCTTCAAGCGGCCATTCAGATGCAACTCTCCATCGCCTTGACGGATTCTCATGTGCAGATTCAACTGGGCCTAAGTAATATATACGCATATATACAAAAGCAAGAGTGCAAACAAGCAGCTTGCCATATTTACATCCCTTGGTCGTCAGGCCGCGTCGCCTGACCTGCTTAATTCATGTTCTGGAGTAGATACGTGACGCCGGCAAAGGCCTCCTCTCCGCTCGGCACGATCTGGTCCGGTGGGAGGATGAAGCCGTAATTGCCCGTGTCGCGTAGCTCTACGGCGAAGTTGTAGTCGCCTCCGACCACCTCGTTGACATAGTCGATGCTGCTGCCGGCGGCCTGGTAGATCGTTGAGCAGATGGGGCCGTACTGGAAGGTGGTGCCGTGAACGGCGGCGATGGCGTCCGAGGCGCCGCCAGCGAGCCTCTGGTAGTCATCATTGTTGTTGGGCACCGAGTCGCAGGTATAGCCATATGCTGCCCACACACGCGCACAGTCAGCTGCGTAATTTGGGGTCGGGCAAGGTCGTCGCGTCACCTCGTCAACGAGGGGGGAACTTACGTGTCATAAAGAGCTGCGAGTATGAGTGCCAGTCCATGTACAGCTTCAGGCCCTGCGAGTTCTTGACCTGCTGGAGGAACTTGGACAAGGCTTGGGTCTCCGGGGCGTCGCCGGCGCTGTCGCCGCGGAAGTCATCGGCGCAGGGGTTGGTTGACGAGCCGGGGCCATCCCACATGTAAGGCCAGTTGCGGTTGATGTCGTGGCCAAGGCAGCTACCAGCCGTGCTGCGCTGGCGGTTCTTACGCCACATGCGGTTCGACGTCTGCGAGTACTTGAACCCTTGCGGAGTGGACATGTCAGCCTTCGTCGGGCGGGGGCAGAGTGAGCAGCGCGAGCGTCTTGGCTTACCGTCCGGGTTGACGATGGGGAAAAGGTAAAAATCGTATTTGTCGAGGAAGCCCCTGATGGTGTCGTCACCATTGTAGCCACTCAGCAGGGAATACGCTATGTATTCGACGACCATGGAGGCAATCCACTCGCGAGCGTGGACGGTGCCGTGGAAGACGACGGCCGGCTTGCTGCCCTTGCCGCCGCTGCCGTAGAAGTGGATGCCCGTGATGACGTTGCCCTGCAACGAGCTGCCCGAGGTGACAATTTCCGAGTTGCTCGGATACTGCGCCTGCAGGTCCTGGAGGAATTGCAGATGGTCCTTGTACGCGTGGTACGAGTTGAACCAGCTGCTGTTTGCTGAGCCGTCTGCGCTTCTGTCAGTCGTGTTCCCCCTCAGACCGTGCTTCGCGACAGGGCACATCGCGGCGAGCGGGAAGGGAACAGGGAAGAGGCATACGAGCATAGACTTCAAAGGTGGCCTCGTCGGCAATCGACTTGCCAAGATCCTCGTGCATCGTTTCCACTCGCAAGCCCGCGACCTCGCGGTGGAAGGCATCGAGCTTGTCAGGGGCCACCTCGATGTCGGCAAAGGCGCCCTTCCGAGACGGCGGCTGCCAGACGCCGAGGTCTAGCTTGGAGATGATATCGGAAACCCTCTGTGGCTTGGCGCCGACCTGGACACGGAAGACCTTGTGGCCATCATAGGAAACCTTGGTTGGCGTGGGGGGGACGACCGCCGATGCTGCTACAAAGAGCGATGAGAGAACAGCTAGGGACTTCATCCTCACAACAACAATAATCGTTTTACAGATGCCACAATTGGAATCGCGCCCGAGTTGACTCCCTCTCGCTCCCTGTCTCTCTCTGTCAGTGCACCACTCTTTCAACCAACGATGTGGCTGGTCGGACTGGATACGGGGAAGAATAAAGGTATGGACGAAAGGGGATGCGAAGAATGTGAATGGGCTTGGTCAGCGGCAATGAGCTTCAGACTTCCGTGAAGAGACGAGGGGATGCGCCTTCTCCCTATTTATTTTCCCTGTCTCACCATCACCATTGCTCGATTCCAGGGCACAATCCACGGCCCATCATACTGTCCATACGGTAGTAAACAGTTGTCCAGGTCCCAATGCCCAGTCCGGCAAGCAAGCAAGAAAGCGGCTAGCTCGTCGACCAATTGCCAGAGTACGGACAACGCAATCTGCACCCCAGACTCTTGCCACGTTGAGCAGGTCGGACAAGGCCGCTGATCCCCGTAACCTTCCCCATCCGGGACGGACCCGTGATGGACTCTTCAAGGCACTTTGGCAACGCCGCAGTAGCCGGTCGCGTCATATAAGTCATGTTTCTACACGGCACCATGGAGCGACTTGGGTCACCTTCTCCAATTCGAAAACAGACCTGCGGAGCGGTTGCGAGGAGGTGCGTTTCACTGCATCACCATCGGCTTGCATGGGATCAAATGCTATCTTTAGAAAGTTACCTCGCCGCCCCGGCGGACTCGTCCGCCCTCCAGATCCCCCCCGCCTTCAACTGCCGATCCCCACAAACGAAAATGCGAAACGACCTGCCGGAAAGAGATCCAGAATCGGGTTCGAGATAAGGTGTGTCTTGTGGACGCCGCCACCCCTCGGAGGAGGGCTTTGGACCTTGCGATCCATGTTGGCGCGCGCATCACCATCGCCCGTTGTGCCGATTGCTGATTAGGCCGGCCACGACTGAGGTCGTGATGCTGGAGGGTCAGCAATCATAGCGACCTGCCCACTGGAGAAAGTCGACCTCGGGCAGTTTGAAATGAAATCATCTGGACCACCTGATGCGACACCGCGTCGAAAATACCTAGCGGCGTCGAGAATGCAGGACGCTCTCGTCACAGCTATCGTATACCAGCGACAGCAGTCGCCCCGACTCCTGCCCCCTCCGGGTCGGCTCGGACGAAGTCATCGAGTCGAGGGGGAGGGGGGTTCACGGCATTCACTGATGGGTGTGGGCTCCCACCAGGCGGCAGCCGGTTCGATAACTTAGCAAGACTTGACCAAAGCCGGATTCTTCGGGGCTTGGACCGGGCACAAATGAGGACCACCTGGTATGCGGCCGATTGCAAATATCTGCAGCCGGCTGTGCAGAACTGATGATAGCTTTGCGTTTAGCCATAAGGATGGGCGCATTATTTCAGTGTCTACCGTACCATGCTCTTACCGCCCAACACTCTTCATCATGAAGCTCCTGTCAATAAGTGCCGTGCCACTCAAATCCCTGTAGTTCTGCCTTATTTGCCACCAAATTCGCGGGGAAAATGAAGTTTGTGGAAGGCAATCACCGGTAAGAGGCGTCTTAGCCCCTCGGGCGAAGATCACGGTGCCTGGCAGGTCTACGGATCTTAGCTATGCGTATTTCACGCAAGGTAGAGATTTGCCAATGCCTCGTATTGATATCGTCCTGGGCACTTGTGCCAGACTGTTTGCTTCGCCATCGTTAAACTCCTATCAATATCTAAGAAGTGTCTGTTACCTCACGCCACTGAAACGTGCAGCCACCCTCCAGACAGTGATTCTCCAACCCCTAAACCACGTCCACTCAAATGTTCCCGTTGCCTTGCATTCGGAGAACTTCTGTCGCTGCCACACAACCGTGTTGTACTTCCCTACCCTTAGGACGCCGACTCTCACCTTCCAACTTCGAGGGCAGGCTTCTCCGTCTGTCCCCATCACGTCAGTGAGCTCTTCAAGCTTGCCACTCAGTACGCCGTCTCATGTTGCAATTGATTGCAGCTGACGGTGCAGACGATTCTAATCCTCACTGCAACTACTCCAGCGTTCTCCGTTTCTCGACACTCATCGCTCCGTTCAGTGGTTGCCGTCGGACGGCTGCCTGCCCTCCGATTCGTTCGGGCTGAGTCACTGCCATTTGCCTTAGAGGCTCATCATAACCCTCTGAGGCAAATCGTCGCATCGTCATCGCTGTCGACACCGTATCCTCATCTGTGTGTTGAGACTTACCACGGGCAACGGCGTCTTTTATGTTTGTGAGTCGCGTCATGAATTGCTCGCAAACTTTGACCCTATTCTCGGCCAGTTCGGCCCTCTCCTTCCATATGGACATTGTTCTGTTGGCTGCCCTCAGTTTGTCACTCAGTGTACTTGGTCCGTTGTCCTTCCCTGCCTCTGGCCGGCTTCGCAACTGCAACGGCTCCTCGTCTTTTGCACCCGAGCGACACTGGAGATTTTGTATCTGAGAGTGCGATATCGTTGTGCCCCAGGGGCGTGTTGCTGGTACTAGGCACAAGCCATCCGTGATTTGCGGCGACAGCGGGATGCTCGATGCCAGACCTTGGCTCTCGAACATGGCTGCCATTGCTCTGACAGATCCTCGCTTGCTGAGAGCCTGGACCCTGGTCGATTCGGATGGCAGTACTGCCGTACCTGCGGCTTTGTTTCCCAACTGGCCATGGGATTTGGAGCCTTGCGGCTGCTGTGTCAAGAATTCCGGTCCACCTGATGTGCCCTGCTCCGCGTGTTTCCTTTGGGGGGTCTCTCTTGTTCGTCCGCAGGCTTTCTCTCGGCCAGCATATTCCGCCAGGCCTGAGCTGCTGGCCAAAGCATTGCTATCAGGTATTCCCAGCATCCTGTTGCGATTTTCAGCATCAAAATCGGCGAACGGCATGTTTCCCAGAGGCTCGGTAGAATGCCAACTCGTGGCCCCAGCGCTCAGTCCGGAGCTATTACGTGTGCGGTAATCCCTCTCACCTGTTGCATTCAATTGCTGGGGCTTCATGTCAATCACGTCTCTTGTAGCTGGTTCTATCACAAACCCCGCATCCTCAGTGAGCTGCCTCAAGTGACTTCCATCATTATCAAGGCTGCTCTGCATCGTTGGCAGACTCACAGTCGTCACTTCGTTCTTTTCCAGTTCCTGTCTTATGTTTATGGATTCTCTTTCGACATCATCGTTTGTCCCTTGTTCCCCTGAGGACGCTTCAGGGTGGCCTGTCCCGAGGCTAACAGCAGACACAGCCCCCTGATTTTGGGTTCGATCGCGCGGCGAGAACATCGTTAGAAGTCGAGACCTACGGCTCTCAAATATCAGGCTGTCCGACGAAAGTCCAGGTTGCCCACGTTGCGTGGGGCTCATCGCAGCCGGGAATTCTTCAGGTCCCTCGAGTGCGTTGAAAGTTTTGGAGGATCCGCCGCGCGAATGTGTGCCCGAGACTCTGGTAAGGCGATCCTGTCCTAGCTCGCGTATGGCTCCGGCAGGGAACGATGTTCTCGATTGAGTTGTATCTGTGCTGCCGAGCCCTCGCGCTGATCTTGAAGATGCCCTTGGAGGAACGGTTACAAAGTACACCTGCTCGGGGGCCGGAGTCGTCCCATCCGCTACTGTTTGCGACGGCGGCGGTATTCTACCGCTGTGGACCGCAGCCGAGAAACGGCCTCGTTCAAGCGAGCTTCCCTCGAGACTTGGCAAATTCGAGTCTTCAGTCCTCTCAGATCTCGCGTTATCTTGCGCTTGCTTGAACACTCGGGGCTTCGAGTATCTCGGCAGCACCTGATCTTGCCCAGATTCAGGCTTTTCCGGGACAAGGTCCGCATCTACCGGATTCTCTTCCCTCGCTGGACTCAGGGCGCCAATACCCCTCGATGGCATATTGTCTGCGGCCGCGTTCTTCAGAGACGTGGATCGTCGTCTCTTCATCCTCGACTTCGCCTTATGAGATTCACAGCTGGCGTTAGGTTCGGCGGTGTCATGTCTTGACTTCTCTTTGTTTTTATTCCCATGATGATTCGTCTTGATAGCGATATCCGAGTCCGATGGCCGCAACGAATTGGTCAGCAGGTTGACGGAAGACAGGATTCTGCGGCGATGCGTCCCGAAGCTCTTCATCTGGCGGACAACGTCACGCCAGTTAGAAATAAGCATTACCGCGATACTATTTGCGATCGCACTTCTGTCGACCGCCAAAGGCAGTGACTGCCTCCTCTTTGCCTTGGTTTTGCAAGTGTCGCCGCGAAGTTCTTTTGGGCTCAGGGGAAGGAGGAGCAATCCCGAACTTGGGGCTACCAGCTTCATTGAGTAATGTTCCAGTAGGTCTCCTATGATGAGTGGCCCAAAGACGGCGCCCAGCGCGTTGTATCCCATCAAATCTCCTGTAGGCAGCGGCCGGCCATGCTCGTCCTCTCGCGGTGTCACCTCGGACACGCGGCCTATCAAACTGAGAAGCCCAAAGACGGCGCATATCAGCTCTCGGCGGAACTGTGACTTGACTGTGCCGATGGCCAAGGCAATAAGCCGCGCGCGGACCTTGGTCCGCTTCGTTCGGGGGAATTCGGGCTCCTCCTTGAGCTGCGAGTAGATAGCAACAAGTGCGTCAAAAAGTGCAAAGGATCCAAGTATACCTCCCGGCAACACAGATAGCAGACGCTTGAATGTCGACGCGACATCGTGGACAGAATATGGAATGTCGACCGGGAGACTGGCGCAGTGAACGGTTGTAGCAACGTCACCACCACTGGATGCCTTGCGACAGTAGTGATTGAACAGGGCATTCACGATCTTGGTCGCTCCAGGAGCCCGAAATATCCCACGCGTAGTGATATTCTGCGCGAGGTGTTGCGCCGTGGCGCGAATGCATGTTGGGAGTATCAGACAGCAGGGTGCATATTCTTGGGGTAAGTAAAGGATGCTCTTGCCGCTCAATCGAACCATTTCCTGGATTTCAACAATCTTTGGAAGTCCTCGGCGAGTTCGAAGCATTTGAGCCAGGCCAGGCACGCCGTAATTGTGGTGCGGTGGAAGTTGACAGGACGGTATGGGGCTCCGGGAGGGAGGCAGGCGGGGAACTAGGCGAAGGAGTCGGCGAAGCCATCCTCGATTTTTGGCATCTCGAATATCAGCCTGAGGTACGTCGTCAGTATTCGACGACAAATTAGCGCTTGATATAGAGGGGGGTTGTTCACCTGAAGTACCGTACTGAAATCGTCGACCACCAACTGCCTCACATCGTGCTATGCCATCATTTAGCTGGAAGATGGCTGAAAGAGGACACAGCCAAGACGTAGCGTAGCCTTGGATACAGTACCTTTTTAGCCAGACGGTTGTACTCGTGGATGTATATTGCCCGATCTTCTATTTCATCCGTATCGCTCAGCAAACCCAGCTCTCCACTGCTCGTTGTCCACGTCCCACTGCTGCGCGCCCTCGACTGTTGGCCCAGTAAAGTGTGCAAACTTGCGGTGTGCGGGAAGCCTAGGGAGATGGAGCTCGTTGTCGGGGGTAGTAGTCGGCGAGGAACGAAGGAGTCACAGGCATGTGACGGCTGGGACACTGCTGCTGGCCGTGTTGCGGGAGCCATGGGATATCGCGCACCCCGGTCGTTTGAGCTGAGATACTGGCATAGGCTTGCAATGGAAAATGCCGTTCGAGTTTGAAGCTGTTCAATGTTGAAGGGTCAAGAATCAAGGGACGTATTGTTTCGGGGCCGCGCTGGTCGCTTCCTAATGTGCCTTGCCACTGCCGGAGGAAACACCTTGAAACCCACCACCCAGACTCGAGAAACATGGCAGCTGCATACCAGGTACTTCACCTGCCTACCTATGTAGCGAGAGTGTTGCCCTTGACGGGGCCCTCTGCGATACGTAGGCGTTCCTCAAGTCAGCTTACGGCGGCGTCACTTAAGAGTCTTCAGAGAAGACGAAGGAGCAGCAGCAAGCTATTGAGGCCCATCAGTGGTTGGTCGTTGGCTTGCAGTTAACGCAGTCGACCATACCTAAGGTAGGTACATATGTGGGTAGGTACCTTAGGTTCACCGACGACTGCGTTCTCTAACCTCCCGTCAACTTGAAAGCAGAGGTACTTGAGGATCCCAGGGATCAGGGTGCAAGTCCTTAGGGTGGCCTGCCCAACATTTACGTTGTCTCTATTAGGACCATTCACACTGTCAGCAGCCGCTCCAGAGGTCCAAAAGTGTCCGATAGCAAAGCGCACATGGCCATCTTCTGGCAGCCAGTAGTCTATCGCGTGAATTGTCCATGTGTTACCTATCCCTGCACCTTGGTATAACGACCATTTGAGATTTCCGGTACGCCTCCGACATGCATTCCTCGCACCCTACCAGCACTTGGTCTTGGGCTTCAGCCAGAGTCCACTTGGCCCTTGTTCCGTCATTACGCAACGTCATTGTGCCACCTCACTTCCGCTAGCCCGTATCGTCCTCACCGTAGAGCAGGACATACTTGAGAATGTCCGAGAGAGAGATTACACCCTTCAGCTTGTTGTCATCGTCAACAACAATCAGACGGTGGACGCGGCTCTTCCTTATCGTATCAAAAATGGAATCCAGCCTATCGCCTTCGCCACAAGTGTAGATTCCGGGGCTGTCGTCTGGACGTTTGCAAAGTGCCTCGCCGACTGTGCCGTCCAGTTCTTCGTAAGCGCCGCCCTTGATGCACGGAATAACATCGACCGCCTCAAAGGCGTTCAACACCCTGTTCTCGCCGTCGACGATGGGGATGCAACTGATATTGCGATCAACCATCATGTGGATGGCATCCAGGACGGTACTGCTCATCTGCGCCGTGGCTAGGTTGGTGTAGGTGCCAAGATGTACTTCACGGACGGACTTCTTGAGCATGACAGTGTTGTGCTCATTGTTGACGGCGATGAATTTGAGGATTCGGTACTGCGTGATGACAGAAATGACGGTCTCTCGTCCCGTCTCGTCATCAACATCCACGAGGGGAATGCGTCGCGCGCGGGTCTTTAGCATGCGGCGGCAAGCCTCGTACAGCGGTCGGGAAGGATGGACGGAGACGGTCTCGATGGGGCTCGCGCCGATGGCTTTTTCGATATCTGTCGACCCAGGGCTTGTCAGCGATGCCATTATACGGGAATACCGTCCGTGCATACCTCTGAGGCTGCTCAGCCGGAACTGGTCCAGCTTGCTCATCTCGTCAGGGAACTGGCAGTAGTACTGAATGACGTTGATGTAGTCCGTGGCTGTCAGGATTCCGGCAAATCGAGACGTATTGGAGTCCCATAGAGGCGCCGACACAATTGCTGCGATTGCCCGTCAGCACGCCAGTTCCAGAAGTCGTTTCATGATGCGGAGAGCGCTCTACCGTTCTGAGTCAGGATATTGAGACTCTTCTTAATGAGCAAATCGGTATCCAGGACGATAAGACGGAACGATAGGGGCAAGACATCGTAGCTCGTGCGGACCTTGAGGAAGTCGCGAATCGCTTTCTGTACCCTGGAGCGTCAGCCAGACCACATCAATCAAGCGCCTGGAGGAGAGTCACATCGACATCCGCAGAACGGCGTAGGAAAGAAGAGGGTCATGGAGGGAGAGAAAGGCGAAGAAGCGTTCTGAGGGAGACAAACCAGGCCTTGCACTTGTTCCTTGTCGAGAGGGCTCGGAGGGTGGGATTCGGCGGTAGCAGTAGCGGCAGCCATGGCGGTGCCGTGCGACGTCTTGAAGCGCAGGTAGGATGAGGGAGCGACAAAGTGAGGCACGCGCAACGACGCCGCTGTGTGCTCGTGACTCGGGCTCTGTGCCTGACGGGTGGGCGCTGTCTCGGCAGCATTCGTCGATGGCGCGGGAGCTGGAGCTGATGCAGCCGGTTCCGGCGCAACACCACCCTCTGGCAAGGCGCCTGGGGCTAATAATGGCTCACGAGACTCGACATTGGCTTGCGCGGGGTCGCCAGGCTGGGCGCTAGCTGGCACGGCAGTCTCCTGGTCCTCCTCCATCCCGGGGAGGGCTCAACTGTGGCGCGTTCGTTGGTGGGTGTCGGCGAGGCTCCAGGTTCGTCTGTTTGACCGTATCAGCCTTGCCTCGCAGGCCCGTCTGCGGTTCTGGTCGTGGTGATGTTTTGTCGCAAAGGTGTCGAGGTGGGGGAGGGGAGGTGGCGGGTGGAGGGAGACGTGCTACCCCGTAGGCGGGTACTCCGCGCTTCAGGCAGATACCTAATTACCTACGGCCCTTACCTTAGGTACCTGCTCCGTACCTTATCTGGATTCGGGTGCCCACATCGCAGCGCAGGGGGCCCCAACGGAAGAACAAAGATCGTCGCCAGTGGTGCTCCGGATTGCTCCAGACAAGCAACTGGGACGCCGGCTGCGGTTTCTACCTTAGGTATACGACAAAAGTGTCGACGATGGTGCGCAAGCTGGATATGGATGACATCGCGGCGAATCACTTTGTCCAAATGTCGTGCAAGGTATGGCACGCACACAAAAGCCCGCCCGTCGTTTCAACGGCGTCTACCTACTCCGTACCTATTCAGCTCCCAACGGCCAACGATTGACTGAAGCCGAGTATGTTGCAACACCGCAGTCGATGCAAATAAATTTTAAGAATCTGTATTCGTAGACACATGGACTGCAGGACTCGCCATTTGTCACTTGGTGGTAACGTGAACGCCGTGCAAGTTGCAGGCTCCTTGATGGCGTGGAGTCGGGGCTTTGCGGTTCAGGAAACGTTACGACCACCAAAATGTCTCTTCATGCCATGTTGATATAGCTCAAGAGAGACCCGAGGTAATCAGAGGCATGGAACTTAAAAAAAA